>BLSH010043293.1:276974-292159 GCA_018402905.1 Glandirana rugosa
CAGGGAGATTCGTTGTCGACCTTTGAGAGGGAAATCTTGATCCTCTACTAAAAACTTGTTATTACACAGTGAATGTCGTTGTCGACATTGGACCGGGACTAAAGGGAGAGTTTCCAGCTGTTGCTTAGAGGGACAAATTATTGTTCAAAAACCATTGCCTACTCCTATAGGGCCAGGTTCCAGCTGTTGCTGTAAGTGACAGATTATTTCTTGTTCAAAAATTATCTCCTAGTTCTAAAGGGAGAGCTTCCAGCTGTTGGTGTGAGCAGTGTATTTCTTGCACCAAAATAAGTAGTCCGGCTACGTTGGTGTTTTCCAAAAAAAAGGTATTAATTGGTATTAATAAATACTTGCATAGGGCTACATAGTACATTTGCGGGCCCAATGAGGAGAGCAAATAAGGGACGTGGTCATGGTGCTGCTGGTGATGCTGGTGCTGCTGGTGTTGGTGGTGTTGGTGAACCTCCTATTGGAAGGAGAGGACGTGATCGAGGTGTGCCAGCTACACGCACAAGGGAAACACCTTCCTCAGGTAGCCAACAGAACCTTCACCGGTATATGGTAGGCCAGAATGCCCCTCAATGATTGGTGAGACCAGAACAAGTACAGACGATAGTAGATTGGGTGGCTGACAATGCCTCCAGTTCCTTCACATTGTCTCCCTCCCGGTCCCTTGATGAAAGCTCAGAGTTGGCACCTGAACCCCATGGCCATCTGTCTTTCACCTCAGCCCCTTGTAAATTAGACAAGCAGTCTGAGCCCCAAGTCCTGCAAGAGACTGCTTTTTGAGGACTCTCCTGGTGTGCTTTACGTGGGCCATCCACCTAGCGCTGCCCCAGAAGTGGAAGACATTGAGTGCACCGATGCCCAACCACTTCTGTTGCAGGATGAGGACATGGAAACACCAGCACAGCACATTTCTGATGATGACGAAACACAGGTGCCAACTGCTGCAGCTTGCCTCAGTGTGCAGACTGACAAGGAGGGCAGTGATGAAGGGTGGGTGGAAGATGATGTGGAGGATGATGAGGTCCTAGACCCCACGTGGAATCAGGGTCATGCGAGTGACGTGTGGAGTTTGGAGGAAGAGGTGGTGGTCGCACAGAGGCACCAGCACAGCAAAAGAGGAAGCAGGTTGCAAAAGCGGAGCAAGCGTCCCCTAGACAGCATGCCTGCTACTACCCAGGGACCTAGCACACCAAAGGCAGCTCAAAGGCGTTCCCCTACGTGGCAGTTCTTCAGACAATGTGCTGACGACAAGACACGAGTGGTTTGCAAGCTGTGCAATGATAGCCTGAGCCGTGGCATAAATGTTCTCAACCTGAGCACAACCCCCATGACCAGGCATCTAAATTCAAGGCACAAGCTGCATTGGAATAATTACCTCAAAATCCAAGAAAGGTCTCAGCTTCTTCCTGCTTCCTCTTCTGCTGCTGCCTCAGCCTCTTCCTCCACCTCTACAGTGACAGTGTCACCTGCCACCCAGCAAACAGACGATATGACAGCAACGCCACCATGTCCGTCACTGTCCCCAAGCATTTTCACATGGTTCCATGGAACCTTACAGCTGTCCATCTCCCAAACCCTGGAGAGAAAGAGGAAGTACCCCCCTATCCACCCGCGATCCCTGGCCCTGAATGCCAGCATTTCAAAATTCCTGGCCTTTGAAATGCTGTCATTCCGTCTGGTGGACACAGACAGTTTCAAAAACCTGATGGCGGTGGCTGTCCCACAGTACATGGTTGCCAGCCGCCACTACTTTTCCAGGCGAGCCATCCTTTCCCTGCACAAACAAGTCAGGGACAAGATCAAGTGTGCACTGCGCAACGCCATCTGTGGCAAGGTCCACATAACCACTGATACATGGACCAGTAAGCACGGGCAGGGACGCTATATCTCACTAACTGCACACTGGGCAAATGTAGTGGCGGGTGGGCCTGAGCCGGCTAGCCTTTTGGCGCATGTCCTTCCACCACCGAGGATTGCAGGGCATTTCTCTTTGCCTCCTGTTGCCTCCCTCCTCCTCCTACTGCGCTTCCTCCTCCTCCTCCACCACCCACTCATCCGCTCAGCATAACACCTTCACCACCAACATCAGCACATCCAGGGGGAAATGACAGCAGGCTGTTTTAAAACTGATATGTTTGGGGGATAAACCCCACACTGCACAGGAGCTGTAGACGGGCATTGAACAACAGACCAATGAGTGGTTGTTGCCACTGAACCTCAAGCCCGGCCTGGTGGTGTGCGACAATGGCCGAAATCCCATAGCGGCTCTGGGCCGAGCCGGTTTGAAGCACATCCCTTGCCTGGCGCACGTGCTGAATTTGGTGGTACAGAATTTTCTAAAAAACTACCCGGCTATGTCAGAGCTGCTGCATAAAGTGCGGGACGTCTGTGCACACTTTTGGTGTTCTCACCCTGCCGCTGCTCTGCAGCGGAACTTCGGCCTTCCCGCTCACTGCCTAATATGAGACGTGCCCACAAGGTGGAACTCCACCTTGCACATGCTGGAGAGACTGTGAGAGCAGCAGCATGCAATAGTGGAGTTTCAGCTGCAGCACGCACGGGTCAGTCGCTCTGCAGAACAGCAACACTTCACCACCAACGAGCGGGCCTCCATGCGAGACCTGTGTACCGTATCGCGGTGTTTTGAGTACTCCACCAACATGGCCAGTGCCGATGACGCTGTTCTCAGCGTTACTATCCCACTTCTATGTCTCCTTGAAAAAACACTTGGGTCCATGATGGAAGAGAATGTGGCACAGGAGAATGAGGAGGAAGAGGGGTCATTTCCACGGTTATCAGGCCAGTCTTTCGCAAGTGGCTCGGAGGATGGGTTCCTGCACCAGCATATCCTAGGTCAAAAATATTCAAGCCAGGTCACAGTTCTGGAGGACAAGGAAGATGAGAAGGAGGAGGAATTGCAGCAGGGTGGCACCCAACACAGCTCGATGGCATCACTGGAGCGTGGCTGGGGGGATACAGAGGACCCAGATGATATACCTCCCACAGAGGACAGCTTGTCTTTGCCTCTGGGCAGCCTGGCACACATGGCCGACTACATGCTGCAGTGCCTGCGCAACGACAGCCGAGTTGCCCACATTGTAACTTCTTCTGATTATTGGGTGGCCACCCTGCTGGAACCTTGTTACAAGGACAATGTGCCGTCCTTAATTCCCTCACTGGAGCGTGAGAGGAAGATGCGCGACTACAAGCGCACACTGGTAGAGGCGCTGCTAAGGGCATTCCCAAATGACACGCGAAGGCAGAGGAGGAGGAGGAGGAAAAGGCCACCAACGCAGCTCTGCCACCACCAGCACCTCAGAAGGCAGGGTTAGCATGGCCGAAATGTGGCAAAGCTTTGTCAGCAGCCAGCCACAACAAACAGCACCACCAGCCGATAGACAATGTCTTAGCAGGAGGCAGCATTTCAGCAACATGGTGCAAGAGTATGTGTGCACACGCCTACACATACTGACTGATGGGTCTGCCCCATTCAACTTCTGGGTCTCCAAATTGGCCACATGGCCTGAGCTTGCAGTTTATGCCTTGGAGGTGCTGGCCTGCCCTGCAGCCAGTGTATTGTCTGAACGTGTGTTTAGCACGGCAGGAGGCAATATCACAGACAAGCACAGCTGTTTGTCCACAGCCAACGTGGACAAGCTAACCTTTATTAAAATGAACCAGACATGGATCCCACAAGTCTTGTCTGTACCTTGTGCAGAATAAACATTTAGACCGGACTCACACAGCCATTCGTATTCTTGTTTTTTTGAATAGGCCTCAATATTATGGGGGCTACCCCAATTATAAACAAACAAAAAAAAATACAGTGTTGGCTACCTCCTCCTCGACCACCGCCACTTCCACTTACACTGCCGTGGTCACGGCCTAGTCAACCTCTAGGCTCTTACTCCACATCCACCCCCCTTCCTACTTTTTTTATTTGATTTTAATTTATTTTCCCTATTCCCATTTTTTGTAGGGCACTTGCCCTACTCTTACCCCTATTTTACTTCCTTTTGCAGCCCTCTAGCACTTGCCAGGACTTTGTTACAGCCATTTTTGTGCCTAAAAGTTCAGGTCCCCATTGACTTCAATGGGGTTCGGGGTCCAGGATAACGTTCGGGCAACGTTCTGTGCTTTTTTCCAAAGTTCCTTCGGACCCTCCGAACCCGAACGTCCAGGTGTTCGCTCAACTCTAGTCTTCACAGCTCCATGTCCAGGCCACGCCCCCTGGAGTCCCTCTCTCATAAAGACCTTTACTTCAAGATTTTGGACGACAGGATAGTGATTAGTCCTGACCCTTTGTACTTACCAAAAGTCTCATCCAAGTTTCACAGGTCCCAGGAAATGATACTTCCTAGCTTTTGTTCCTCCCCCAAGAATTCAAAGGAGGAAAGGTTTCGTTTTCTAGACGTAAAAAGCTACAGTACCTAGAAGTCTCTAGTGAGTTTAGGAAATCTTCCCAACTCCTAATATTATTTAGCGGTCCTAAAAAAGGGACCAAAGCATCCAGAAGTTCTATGGATATGCATATGGATTAGAGAATCCATCCGGGTTGCATAAAGGGCTTCAGGTCAGTCTCCTCCTGCCACAGTTAAGGCTCATTCGACCAGATCTCTGGTCACATCATGGGCAGAAAGAGCAGGAGCCTCATTGGAAGATATATCCAGAGCTGCTGTCTGGTCCTCCTCTCATGCATTTGTGAGGCATTATTGAGTCCAGATGCTCTCCATCCAGGACCTATCCTTTGGAAGGAAGGTGCTCCAGGCTGTCGTCCCTACCTAAGGTATAGAATCTTGCTTATCCTCTCAAGTAGCTGTCCTGGAAGATGAGGGGGGAAAACCCCCATTAGACTTACCGGTAACGGTATTTCCAGGAATCTTCCAGGACAACGTCCATATTCCCACCCTATTCTTTATTCACTGGTATCCTGAAGTTTTACCTGGAGGTGGGTTATAGTGAATATTCTAGTGTTTTTTTTCCTCTGCCGAGTGCACCGTTGCTGGAGGGTTACTTGATCTTCAAACAACTGAGGATCAGAGGAAAGGGAGGGGTCTTTTAAATTGTGTCTGATTTGTGTTTCCTGTAGAAGGTGGAGCCAATCTCTCAAGTAGCTGTCCTGGAAGATTCCTGGAAATACCGTTACCCGTAAGTCTAACAGGGGTTTTCTGTGTTTCCCATTAACACTAAAACACAGTCCGGAGCTGTGCTGCAACATGTTGCGATAAAATTCATGCTGCATTTTTTTTTGCAGTGTGCTGTACAGAATCGCATGGCACTGTAAAGTAGTGCAGCGCATCGTGATGCTGTAAAGAGACCTGAATGAAGTGTACTACACTTAAAGTTTGTACATAAGCAAAAAAAAAGGGATCTGCTTGTGATGCGCTGAATCACACACCACATTGTCTCCTACCACATTTAGGAACAGACAGCTGCCGGAGAGGTAAAGCGCTCTGGCAGCTGTCCTTTCTAGTGTGAATTCGCCCTTACACCAAAAGGGAAAAAAAATGTTTTTTGTAACTGCTTATAAAGTGTTAGCTAACAAATCTTAGCTGAACTACAGCTAAGTTCATCTATAGTAAATCTGATAGTTCTCCACAGTCTGACAATGCTGCTATAGAAAAGGTATCTGCTTTACTACTTCATCCAGAGACAGGGATTGAAAAAACCTTAAAAAAACCTTAAAAAGAAAACGAATTCCACCACCACATCTAAGCATTGGTAAACTTCAATATATATCATTTTGTTTTGGAATTAATACCACTATAAGGGAAAGGAGGCTTCTAAAGTTGAAACACTGATGTTTCAAGCTAACAGGAAGGAGAAGACAGTGCCCGCATTGTAATCACTCTCAGCGGGTCTAGCAGTCACAGCAGGCGGGCAGTGGCATTTTTTTAAATAAAATGTATTGAAATTTTCACATATGAATACAGAAAAGTCGAGAACATTGGAAGATGATGCACAAAATAATTGAGTCATGTTACAATGTAGTGACACAATAGAGTTAGACCTTCTAAGGGTAAGTTATAGTATGCTAACAAAGAAGCAAAGGTCTGAGAAGGTATAAAGGGGGGGGGGGGGAGAGAAGGGGGGAGAAGGAGAGGGGGAGGGAGAGGAGGAGGAGGAGATGGGATGGACACTGGTCAAGATTGTAATGCTGAGCAGCCGAGATGTTCACCCAATCCAATAAGAGTATATATATAAAAAAAAAAAATCACATCATGCATGAAGTAGTAAACATTTGAGAAAGTTTATAGACCATAGTATTGCTGTATTCCATAGTCCCTCAAAGAGTTCATTTTAGGCCCAGGAAATCCCTGTTATGTGAAAGGCACATGTCCGGTTGATAGGATGATGAAAAGGGATGGAGGTTGTAAGGGGGCATACAATTGCAGTGTTCTATTTATAATCCCTTGTTTGACCAAGACATAGCCTTGTTAGGGTATATTTACCTGTACCTATGTGATAGAGCCATACCGGCTTATCAATTGATTGTAATGTGCGTTGCATCAATAAAAGTGGCCCATTTACGATGAAATTGCAGAGATTTACGGTGATTAGAAAATTAGAAGATGACAGGTCCAGCTTTTACAACTTGAGCAGGTTTGTTAAATCAGTTTTTAGATCTTTAATGGAGGGAGGAAGGGGAGATGTCCATTGCTTTAAGACTGCTCTCCTGGCTGCCATATAGCAGATAGAAAGCCAGGCCTTATTGTGTTGTAGGCGTTTTGCTTGATTCTTGGGTAAGTTCTGAGATAGGGCATCAAATGAGCAGAAGAGTAAAAAGGTGTTCTTGTGGGGTGGAAGTCCTGTGATGGTGGCCACAAAACATTTGATTTGGGTCCAGGATCGCGTAATATAGGAACAGGACCAAAACTTGTGCATTAGAGATGGTTTGTGGCTTTTGCAGAGTGGGCAATATGATTTATCAGGGAACTCTTTGTCAACACAAAAGCACATGTGGTGTTGTAGCCTGTTAGAATGTACATATGCGCCTCCAGAGATTGCAGATCTTTATTCCAGGCGGTAGAGGTGAAATGTCTGGTAATAGACTTTGGAAGAGAGTTCAAAGGTTTGTAGAGGTCGAGATTTTATGGTAGTTTCATTCTAGAAAGGTGTCCAAAAGTGAGGTTTTGCATCAAAGTTCCTTTGAGGGACATATGCTGGTCACAAAGCTGGTAGCTTGATGAATAAATAGGCTATAATGGGTAGGTAGTCCATATGTGTGGCAAATTTGAGAGGTGGTCCTGGGTGTTCCTGAGGAGTAATCAAACAATTGGGCAAAATGATGCAAGCCTTGCAAGGCCCATGTAGATTGTATTTGGTGTTGCTTCGCATGCAGAAACAATGGGTGACCAGTGACCACATATTGGGAGATGTTTAGACATATGTGGGGAAACTCCCAAAGTTTTACTAGTCTCTCTCCTTGCTACCACTGTATCCCTGATGAGTAGATTGTGTTTCAAGTTGGGGGGGATAGCTTTGATTCTGCAGTGCAACAACGAGGATAGATTATAAGGGTATGACATCTGGGATTGTATATCATAATTGAATATCTAGAGGATCAAGTCTTCCAGTTTAACCCCACTCTCAGCAGACAGGAAATATTGTAAAGTCCTAATGTTGGGGAGGTTGACTCCCCCACCATGCTTAGGCAAGAATAATTTTTTTCGGGGTTTGCGACCCTTCCAGATGAAAAGGAATAAGGCCTTGTGTAATTTCATTATGTCTATATGTTTTAGCAACAATGGAATCATCTGGAGTAGTCATAGCAATTTTGGAAAACTGACCATCTTAAATAGATGGCACCTCCCATATAATGAGAGGGGGAGATTTGCCCAGTTTTCTAGTTCCGAAATTATTTTGTGTATAGCAGGGAGGAAATTGAGTTGGTAGATGGATTAGGGCGTTTTCCCTATTTTAATCCCCAAATAGGTGATATGGTTTGTAGCTGTGGAGAAGGTCGAGTGTGCAGCCCAGTGTGGGAGTCGCGATTGAAAAGGGGGTCAAATTTCACTTTTGGAGAAGTTTATTCTTAGGCTGAGCAGGCCTGGAATGTTGTGAAAATATCCTGTCTGTGTTGCATGTCAGTTTCTTGGTTGGACGCAAAAATTAAAATATCGTCCGCAAACAGCGCAATACGGAGTTCTTGGGTGCCAATTTTAACACTGTGAAGATCTGAATGGAAGGTTAAAAAGCGGAAGAGGTGGGCTAGTACTAAATTGAACAAAAGGGGGGGGAAGGGGACACCCCTGTCTGGAACCTTTATATAGTTGTATGTTGTTGGAAAGTAGACCTGCTGCGACAAGAGTGGCAGTTGGTGTTGAGTACATCTCGTGTATAAGGTGAAGGAAGGGTCGTGAGAGGCCAAATTTTGACAGGACCAGATCCAACCAATGAAAATTGACATTGTCAAAAGCCTTTTCGGAGTCTAAAGTGATTATAGCAGTCTCGTTGGTGGAGCTGGCCCTAGCTTTTTCCAACACTGTTAGAACTTTTCGGATGTTGGATGTGGTGGACCTTCCTTGGGTGAAACCCACTTGGGATGGGTGGATGAGAGAGGGCATGATAGGTGGCGGTATAAGTTTAATGTGGGCTTGGAAACCTGAAGGTAAGTATTGGTTCCCATCTACTATCTTTTGGTAGACCTGCAGTAGGATGGGGTCTATCGTATTTTGGGAGAGTTTTTGTAAAAGTCCGATGTGTATCCATCCGGGCCTGGAGCTTTGCCCAGGGATAGTGAGTTGATTGCAAGAGTAATCTCTGAGAGGGATATTGGGGAGTTAAGTTGTGTCAGAAGTGTGTCGTCTATAGTCGGGAGAGTAATTTTATCTAAGGAGCTGTCTGTTCATCAATAGGGTCAGGACCATATAGTGATGCATAGAATTGTCCCAGGATAAAATTTATTTCCTTGGGGTAGTGGTTAAGCGGCCAGATTTGTCTTTTAGGGCAGCTATGTGTGTGGAGGTATGATGGCCCTTGCACAGTCTGGCTAGGAGTTTACCTATTTTATTTTGGTATTTGTGATATCTCAGATCGAGCGTGGATTTCAGCAATCGTTCCTGTGCCTCTGCCTAAGGATTGAAGTGTTTGGCTTTTTTCCATATATCCCTATGTTCTTGTGTATTGTCTTGTGCTAATGCGGCTTGCACTGTTTAGAAAGCCTTGCTTGCGTCAGAGTATTCCCTAAATATTTGTCACTTATAGCCAGAGGCATAGGAGATAATTCTACAACATAAAATAGCCTTCCCTATTTCCCAAAATAGATTTGGGTCATCACAATGTGTCGAATTAGTAGAGGAGTATTCATCCCAAGTGTCGGTTATGATCTGACGTCGTTTCTGGTCATGCACTAGGTAAGTGGGGAAACGGCATATCTGTGTGAAGTTTTGGGTAACCAACCCTGACAGGCTAACCGAGACTAGAGCATGGTCTGAAATGGCGTGGGTGTGTGGGTCTGAAGCATATTTGCGGAAGAGGGAATTTAAGAAAGTATAGTCTATTCTTGATAATGAGTTATGTGGGGGAGAGAAGAAGGTGTATTCCCTACTCTCTGAGTGTGCAAGTCTCCATAAATCTGTTAATTGAAGACTGTCTGCAAACTGGACTGTCTGCAAACTGTAACAGGTGTGTGGAGGATATCAGGGTTTGTATTGGTTTGGACCTCTTGCTGGATGTTTTGTCTTCACATGTGTCTAATACAGAGTTGAAATCTCCAGCCACTAGTAGTGGGAGATGGAGATGTTAGGCTAGGTGGAATGTGAGATTTTGGAAAAACAGTTTTGATGGAGAGTTTGGGGCGTAGACATTAGTTAATGCCCATTCCCAAGTGGAAGTCTTGAGTGTCACTGTGAGTATGCGGCCCTCGTTATCTACATTGATTGTGCTAACTTCACAAGGGAGATTTTTGTGGATCAATATTAGAACTCCTGCTTTGCCCTTAATTGCTGGGAAGCCGAATACCTGACCTACCCAAAGTTTACGTATACAAATAAAATCTTTTTCCAAAAGGTGTGTTTCCTGGAGCAGAGCTATGTCTGCTTTCAGGCGTTTCAAGTGATGAAGAATAGTCATGCGTTTGTTGGGCGAACGTAGGCCTTCAACATTCTACGATATAACGTTCATAGCTTATGGTGTCTTTAAAGCAGAGCTCCGGGAAAATACTTTTTTCTATGTCCTTGTTGGTGATCTCCTACCTTTACCAACTATGCCATCCATAATTTGCTGAGCTCTGTAGTAGCCTGCTGAAGAACCGATATTCCCCTCTGACATCCTGTTTGAAGTCCTGGAGCCTCTCCGTCTCCTGTACTACCAACAGTGGTCTGACACACCCACTTGTAGTCCTATGGCGATAGCAGCTAGGACGGACTTCCTTGCTGGAGTTGGCGGAGGGGGTCTCACAACTCCCCCAGTCTGTACCCACTATTGAGGATGTTTATTGAGGATGTTTCCTCCACCTCCTCCTCCCCTACTCCCTGCCAGCACCTCTCCCTCCCTCCACCACCGCAGGTACCCGTCCGCTATCTCTTACTGCAGAGCGGGATTATAACAATACATCGGCTGGGGACAGACCGGGGAATCCACGTGGTGATAGGTCTTGTATCCTATGTATAAAGAGCAGATCGCCATAATGTTCCCGTCCCTTAGGCAGGTAATGGACCAATGTGCTGTCAATCACTATGCCTGTCTAAGGGGCGGGAACATTATGGCAATTTGCTCTTTATACACAGCATACAAGACCTGTCACCATGGGGATTCCTTGCTCTGTCCCCGGCCAATGTATTGTTATGACCCCCCCCTGCAGGTAGCGGCGGCGGAGGGGGGGATACAGTGCTGGCAGGGAGCTGGGAATCCATATACAGGATAGAAGATCTGCACCGCCTGGGGATTCCTAGCTCTGTCCCCGGCCAGTGTCTTGTAATGATCCCCACTCTGCACATATGTGCACTGGTGACAAAAACGCACATATGTGCTCTTATGACAAAAATGCACATATATGCTTCAGTGACAAAAATGCACACATCTGCTTCGGTGACAAAAATGCACATATGTGCTCTGGTGACAAAAACGCACATATGAGCACTGATGATGAAAACGCACTGATATTGAAGTGTATTGAGGTTTCCATACATTAGAGGGTTTCACTATTATTTGTGTTATTGATTAGTAAGTTAGCGATGCACTTTTTTGTGTTTTTCTCATGCCGACATTTACTTGTGTCACATATGGATATAAAACATCACTGCTCTTTCTTTCTGTGGTACGGCTGGGGATGTTCTCATACACCATACCAGCACTGATTGTTATAACTATCTCAAATCTGCAGGAGGAATATATCTAATATTGAATTACAGCAGAGTACACTGTGTATAATATATCATTATGGGATGTGTGTACAGATCAGTAATGATTACAGAAAGTGAGGGCAATATATTTATCTCCTTGTGGCTGGGGGGGGGGGGGGGACATGTTGTGTGTGTCACTGGTTAGTGGGCCTGGCTGCAAAATGAGGGGTGTGATTCATGTTGAAGTGGGCTTGTTCACATTTACATGTACAGGCTAGTGTACCTCCCACATTCACTGAAATGTGCAATTCCTGATAGGAAATGTAGTCTAAACAGAAAGAAGAGGATATGATGCAATCACTCTTCTAACAGAGCCTGCCTTGCAGAATACATAATGCATCATTCGAATCAGAGAGCTGACTTCCTGTAAATTAAATTGGACATATCTCTTCAAAGGTAAGGAATTTCACAAATGTAATAACTGTTTAAGTGTAGGGAGGTGTAGAATTGGGGGATTTTTTGAAAATCCAGCGGAGTTCTGCTTTTAGGAGGATTTAATAGCATGATGGTGTCTAGCTTTGGAATTCGGTAATGGGAACATGTTATCTGGGTGGCTCTGAGAGACCAGTTGTAAAGCGTCCAGGGTTAGGTCTTAGAGAGAGGGGTTGAGGGCGGAGGACAAAACAAAGCAAAAGTGGATAAACTAACACATATTAGTAAATCCAGTGGAGACTGCACTTCGCTTTTTTCCACATTATTTCCACCAAATATGAACAGCATTACCGGCCCGGGGTATTGATGTACACTCAGGCCCATGGGTCGTTAGTCCACACCCTCATTTGCAGGTTAGCAGAGGAGCTGTGTAGTTCCCGCAGTCTGGCCCTCTCCATGTGTAATAGAAGCACAACAAGGTTGTGTGTGCATATAGTAAATCAGCTAACAGAACATTTGAAAACTTAAGGTAACTTACATAGTAATGGGGTAACCAATTTCAGCTAGAGCATTGACTTCATAAACAATTTAAAGGAAATAGAAATAATTAGGATGTCATTACCCTTATAATATTATGGAAGGAGGAGGGAAGTTGCCCATCAGCATTTGTTGTTGTGGCCAGACATATCCATGAGTCGCATTTTGTTGCCTGGATCTTTTCTGGGGCTGCGTTGCTCCCTTGCTTCCCCCAGGCAAGAGACGAGGGTGGGTGTGGAGGTATCCATTGGAATATGTAGGTAAGCTTGCATGTAATGCAGTGCTTCTTCAGGGTGGAAGAATGATTTGGAGTCCCCTGATGAATCCATGAATCTTAGCGTTGCCGGGTACGCCAAGGTAAACTTGATTCTTTTTTCATACAAGGCAGCGCAGATAGGTCGAAATGCTTTTCGCCTGTGGGAAACCTCCTGGGAATAGTCGGTGAACAGTAGAAGTTTAAGGCCGTCCAGCTGAAACGATTTAGAGTTCCGGAATGATCGCAGAATGTTGTATCTGTCTGCATAGTTCAAATAGCGCACAATGACAGGTCTTGGTGTATGTCTATCATTTGATGGTGCTCCCAACTGGTGAGCTCTTTTCACAGTGCACTGAGTTGTTATGCCGAGGGCGCCTGGTATGTGCATACCTTGTGCAAAAAATCTGTGCTAACAGATTTTGGGAGGCCAATAATCCTCAGGTTATTGCACTTGATGCAATTTTCCAGGTCATCTATTGTGTCGAGCAGGTATTGCTGTGTTTGCTTCATTTGTTGGTCAAACGAGTAAGACTTTTGAAGCTCATCTTCTATGCTAGAGATGCGGGGCTCTATGTCTCCGATCCGTTTTGTATGATCTCCCAGCTCCTTCCTGAGCTGAGTGATCCCCTCTGCTACCACCCTGTCCACTGCCGCTGTTATAGTGGGGGACAGCTAGGCTGTGACAGCCTGTGCCAAGCCAGCATATTGGTCATCTGGTAGGCGGGGTGTCATAGTCATGAGGTGACCCGTGTTAGCCGCCGCTGCAGTGGGGCACAGTGCAGCTGCTGTGAGTGTGTGGAGCATCCGCTCTGTCCACCATGTTCCCTGCAGTAAGGCCTGACATGGAGGGCTCGGGCTGCGAGGCTGCAGAGGTGCCGGAGGTGCCATGGACAACAAACCTGTCCATCTGATGTGATGGTGGGGGAAGGATCACTGGCTTCTCGCTGTCCCCGGGCATGAAATGCTGGTTTTATAGTTAGATGGTCCCGGAGCTGCTGTTCTCTGCTCCCTTACATGTGGCGCTGGAACCGGAAGTTTTGGCAGTGGCATTTTTTTTTACTTTCAAAGATTTTTATTTTAAAATAGTACCAAACAAGTAAGTTACAGTACAGAAGTATAAATGTCAGGAAATCAAACAAATGAATATTATACCGTTCTCATTACCTTTCTTGACTAACTCTACGCTTCTTCCAGACATATCTCAAGGTTCTAAGGCCTAGGGAGGCTCATCGGCATATGGCCTGATGAACAAAAGTGATATGCTGATGCACCCCCAACCTCCAGGCACCCCATAACGGGATCAAACTGTGCGTGGAGAGGGGAATATACTTAATTTTCAGTATATTTTATTAAATTTGGAAATATAATAAACAGATATTTGTGTCTGCATTGTCAATTGACTTAGAAGAAGCATGTACAACACAACATTCGATGAACAAATAAGATTAATACAAGCAGATGGATGTGTTTTGTAAATATACATCTCAGGATGCTAGATAGACTAGATCAGAACTCCTCTGCCTAAAGAGGTTACTGATGCAAGGGATCCGTGATACTAGTCCTCCATACTGGATTTAGACTCAACATAAACATGGAGGACAAAACTATAAGTAGTGTGTGACAGATAATGATGTTAAATTAGTTGTCCACTGTCCTCCCCCCAAACGGGCCTCTGAGTGAGGGCGGTCCTACTGACCACTTTTGTGATTGGCCTCAGGCAGGGGGACCCGGAGGCCAGGCCACCTCCCCGACACCCACATGGGGACTCGCTGTGTCGGAAGATGAACCCAACCCCCCGAGCCCTCCCACGTTGGTCAGAAAAATTCTGCCCTAATAGAGATAAACTAGAAAATAAACCGAACAATAAAACGGCAAATCCCAACAAGAGTAGGGTTAGAGGGAGGGATCCTACTATTTTCATTACTGTTCCGAGTACCAAAAAAAAGCACATCTACGTCTGAGGATCAGAGACTAAGTACTGGAGAGAGAAAGAGAAAGAGAGCAAGACAATAGAAATTAGGAAAAGAAGAAATCAGGAAGAGCGAGTGAGTATGTAGCCAAACTGTGATCAGGGAGATACGGAATACTATAGGCCTGGAATCAGCGAGATGCCTACAAACCGTGCCCACGGCTCCCAAACCGTCTCAAATTTATGAAGATTATCCAAAAGAATACTAGCCAGTTTCTCTTGAGTCATGATCCATGAAATTTTCCGGATTGCAGCCTTCGAGGAAACTCGGTCAAGCTTCCAGGCTCTTGCAACCGTGATTTTGGCTCCTAGCAGAATGAAGTGAATCAATTTTCTGTTAGCTTTAGTTGAATTCGGGATATGCTCATTTAAAAGAGCGATAGTTGGGGTCCTTGGAAGCTTATTGCCAGTAATCTTGTGGATAATACGGAAAATTTTGGTCCAAAATGGACGTATTCTAGGACATTCCCACCAAATGTGAGCCATCGTGCCCTGAAGCTTGCAGCCTCGAAAGCAGCTAGGGTCACAACTTGGGATGAACCTATGGAGTCTCACCGGAGTGAGATACCATCTCAACAATACTTTTAAGCTGGCTTCCGTGATACTTGTATTAAGTATGCCTTTGTAGGATCTAGCGCAGGCTGTTTGCCATTTGTCAAGATCCCACTCAAATTGCAAATCAAACCCCCAGTTGGAC
>BLSH010043293.1:315057-327910 GCA_018402905.1 Glandirana rugosa
GGACTTATGGTTATGATCTTGGCAGTATCCCCCTCTGAAGTTAGACCACCCCCTAGGTCGGAACCTGTGTTTTAGGCGGTGTGTCGTGGCGTCTGACAGGGAGTTGGGTGAGGAGGCTAGAGAACCCAATATGCTACAGACCTCCACAGTCGTACCTCGACTTTGTCCGAAAAGTAAAAAGAGTGTGAGGGTTGAGAGCATAAGAGCATATCTGAAAAAAGAACAACTGTTTTCTTGGGAGGTTAGTCATTAACCAGGATAGAGGACCAGTCTGGTGAGAGGGTAAAAGTAGTGTCATCCAGGGGCAAGCGTATGACGCTGTTTGCAAACCTCTGAGTTGGGGAGTGAAGACCGCCTAGGTCGGGTGCGGGCTCAATAGTTCCCACTTGTGGTCTGTAAGAAACTCGATTTGCTCTGTGGGCTACACTTGACGAAATGAGAGACCAGTCCGTGCGATCGTTCGGGTTCCGTCCGGACCCGGACCCGGACTTTGTCCCGAAGTTCGGACGGACCAGCAGAACCCGAACTTCCAGGTGTTCGCTCAACTCTACTTATTTGCTTTCTCTAGTGAGTCAATTTTTGTGAGCGCCTTGTCAACCTGCTGAGCCCTTTGCCGCCTTGTAAGAGTACTAAACTTCATAAGGACACCTTGCATATATGCTTTGTAAGTTGACCAGAGAGTAAAGCAGTTCACATCGGGTGTCTCGTTTAGCTCAAAGAATGTCTGGTGTTCACCCTTGATAACTCGGGCGTGGGCTGGATCCGCCAGAAGTGAGGGGTTGAGTCTCCAAACGTTTGTCGCAGTATGCGAACGGGGACCTACTGTGATGAAAATGGGAGAGTGGTCTGACCAGGAGATAGGACCAATTACTGATTGGAGGGTTCTTTTGTCAACAAGAAAAAAGTCTATACGAGAATACGAGAGTTGGGAGTGTGAGAAAAATGAAAAGCCTGTTTCAGCTCCATGCTGACACCTCCAGACATCGTATAACCCAAGAGATCGGAGGAGTGGGTTGAGGGACAGTCTGCGGTGCTGTGTGGCGGATTTTGTGTCCAAGGCTGGATCCCCCACCAGATTGAAGTCTCCCCCTATGACGGTTCTAGTATTGGTATTCAGGGGTATTTTGTGATGTAGTTTTCTAAAGAATCGGAGAGGATTGGTCCATAGATGTTTACCAGGGTGTATGGGGTTTTATCTTGTTGCTAGAGGCCAGGAATATGGGTTTGTAGTTTGTCAGTGCGAACTGGGGAGTCTTTTGGGTGGAGAAGTGGGTCTCTTGAACCATGATTATGTCGGCCCTTGCTTTGTTCACTTCTTTAGTGAGTAGAGATCTTTTGTACTATGAGTTGAGTCCTCTGACGTTCAGAGATAGAATTTTAAACGGCATCATTCGTCTTGGGAGTGGGGTGGGTCACTACGTGCTCTGGAGTCTGGGCAGGGGTGCAGATACTACTGGTACCAGTAAAAAGGAGAGATCGTGAGGCAGAGGATCACGGCCTCAGTGCGCAGCTAGCCAGCTGCACTCAAAAAGTGAAGGAACTAGTGTCCAGGTAGTGTCCAGGGACAAGATGTGCCAGGCATGCAGGAGGCGGAGGCCCTCTTGAAGCTTATGTGCTACGAATGTTTTGTTGAGATGGAAAGCCCCATTTTAAGGGGATTTTGTGGTTGAGCAGAGCTTTCGTGATCGTCGCCAGCTGGCGGCGATTGTCCAAAGTAACTTTGGACAAATCAGCATAGAGTTGGATGGAGTTGTAGGGGTCCGGTAACCTGTTACCGCGCCTTGCTGCATACATGTCTCATTCTTTAGTATTAAAAAAGTGTATACGGGCCAGCACGTCTCTGGGGGTAGACGGGGGAGGATGCAGAGGTTTTGGTAGTCTGTGTGCCCTGTCTAATTCCAGATCTCTGTCCATCAGGTCCGGGATGATCGCCCGCATTAGTGATTGTAAGAAGATCTTTAGGTCGGGCTGTTGGACCGACTCCGGGACATTATGAATATTTCTACCCGAGCGATCCTCTAATTCCGCCAGTTCTAGGTGGATCGATTGAACACAGCCCATAGTCACTTCTGGCTCTCCAATCAGCTGTGGGCCCCTCCCCTTTAAATATCCATTGGTCCCGTCCCATCACGTGACTTGACAAAGCGGCTATTGCGAAACATGTAGTCAGCTTGACGGGACCAGTCTTCCTCCACAGCTGCACTGTCAGAAAGTATCCCTGACTTTGTTCATCACAAACACCGGCACACACAGCCCGACGAGTGACGTCATCGCGGACCGCACCGCCAATCCTGCTTCACACCAGGGCCATCCTCGGCACTCGACACACACACACATGGATAGCTGCAGCCACGCAGCTTACCTTAAGAGAGCCTTCAAATCCCTGCCTGGCAGCACACCTCCATTGGCTCCTTCCACCCTTACCATCTCAGCCACACTACGCGTCCAGTGTCAGACTGGAATGGACCCCTCCATGTTGGCACACCCTGGCTCTCATGTGGCCCTCATGTGGTGACTGGCTACTTTCTGATGTAAGTGCTGCTTTTAACCTTTTTACCAATTTTTATGAATTGTCAATAAATTTTAGACTTTTTCACAATGAACCTGGATTGTCCCAGAAACATTTGTCCTAAACATCAGTTAATCAGGTAACCCTCTGGATAATGACCCACAACCCACAGTATTGTGAAATATTAACATTGTTCATAACAACCATCATACCTGCTTGGAAGCGCCTTAAGGATTCCCCCTCCCCCTCCTCCTCCTTCATTCTGTGTACACATCCATGCTCCATCCCCAGAGCACATCCAGGCAGCATACCCAGCAGGACAGTAAACTTTTTTCCTTCAGGTCGCCAAATAATAATCTCTGTGATCAGCGCCTATCCTATGGTCTCTTGCGTGGTTTTCATGACCTGCTCAGAGATAGGTTGGTCAGAGGCTGGAAGATCATCTAACACTGTACTGGATTGAGGCGAAGGGAGAGTCAGAGCGATCAGTAGAACGAACGAATGATCGGCTTCGGTGTGAGCGATCAGAGATACGATTGGGTAGATGGCTTTGGGCTCCTCCGTTCTGAGTCTGGACTTTACTGGGCTGGAGGTAGTAGGGGAGGTCGGGGGAGATGACTCACCCGCTACGCCCGGAGGAGTGGAGGTTCCAGAACTGCCGTGTGGTTCAGTGAGGAGCGGAGAGGAGAGTCGCATCGTTCTCCCTGAGGGAGTGTCAGCGCCATCTTGGGTCCCTAAGAGGCCTGGAGTGGAGTAAACGTCGGTAGGACACCAACATGTCCTTTAATGTTTTATCTGATAGGGGTTGCCCCACTGTAGAGTAATTGTCTATGCATTCAATGAACTCTCTTGTAGAATCATCAATAGAGTCTATTGTGCCCCTCTCACCTGCTGCTTGGCAATCTGGCGACTTCTTAGCCCTGGATTTCACTGGGCTGTTGCTTGGAGAGCACACGGGGGATGATCGGTTGTTGCCTCCAGAGTCCGCTCCGTGCGGGGTGCTGTGTAGGGAGGGAGAGCGCGCCTGCTCTCCACCTGTGCCATCTTTAGTAGGCCACACTCCTGCTGTGCCAAAATAATTAGTCAGCTTACGGGGCTTGGAGAGTGGCTTGCGCTTCCCCATGGTATCAGTCGGGTCTGCACTGACTAAGGAGCTGTCACAGGCTCTTTTCGCTGGGTCTATCATCGCTAATCTGGCCGGGAACCACTGCACCGTCCGGGAGCTCTCTCACGCGGCCATCTTTCTCGGCTGCTGGCTCCGCCCCCCAATGTTTACTATTATCATTAACATAGGGTTAATTAACTAAAAAACAAATAAGCTGTTCACTTTGCAAGGGAACTTTCCCTAGAACTTAATGAATGTGGTGAAATTTCACTTTCCAAAGAATAGCCTATCATATGCAAGAAAAAAGCAACATTTTTGGTTGCATATGACTGGATGATGGAAGTCAGCAGAGCTTCACCTAGTTTACTAAATGCTGGGGAACATTTCCTTGCAAAATGCAACTTCCTTTGCACAATGAAGAGCTTATTAACCCTAATAAATCACCCCCATTGTTTCACTGCATGGCTTGCTGCGCATGTTAATAACCTCCCTCTCCACTGCCCCCAATATGTGCACCTTGTTGCCTCTACAAGAGACTGACAAATAGACAAGGCCTTTCCAATACTGGCTTATAGAAATTTGCTTGTCTGTAGATTGTGGACACAGTTGGGTGCAAATTAAGGGCAGCAAAGGGGAAGCACGTCAACTCTGAATACTGCAATGCAGCGCATATCTATTGCTAAGGTTGAAAATAAGCTCATATCCTGTTTGCAAGACAGCAAAATTCTTATTAATTCTTATTTAAATTCTGATATGCACACATATAGCCAACTGCAGTATTTTGGCAATTGTAATAGATCTCTGAACTCTCCATGAACTGCCAGTATGCAGGAGCATGGTGGTTGTCTCTCTATGAATGTTTGCTATGGCTTTCTGTGCAAATGAGAGAAGATAGTAACCTTTTAATCTCTAGTAATGATATCTCCTTGGCTTTCTCTTCAAATACATGTGACCCCGGGACCGACAACAAGGAGGAGGAAGGAGAAGCCACAGTGGTCTGATTGAAGGCCCACTGCACAGTGGCAAATACTGTGGAAATGCTGTACCCCACAAGGGTAGAGTCTTTCTGGTAAGTGCACATCTTAAGAGCACATTAAGAAGCATGGAAACACCAGGAGCACCTGTCACCTTACCTGTACAGTGTAGTCACGCACTGGAAAACAGCAGTCACCAATTATACCTGTACAGTGCAGTCACGCACTGGAAAGCAACAGTCACTAATTTATTTTTATTTTTATGTTTATTTTTTTCTTGCACAAGGACTATAAACTGTTTTTTGGGATTAGCTTGAGAGATTCACTATTAAGGTAAAGAGACTTGATAAATCGTCACTGAACAGCGACTTATGTGGATCACTCTTTATATGGAATTCTTTATATGAACTCTTTTATATGAATTTCTTATGAATTTTATATGATCTTTATATCCTGAAAAAAATTTCACAAATTGTATATTTTGAAATGTATTTTAGAGCTTAGTCACTTTGTATACACTTATTACCTCAAGCACTTTAATACACCTGGTAGCAACACACCACTTCCAGCTTTTGAACAGCGCCACACCTACTACATTTACTTCCTACATTCCAGTAATCCAGTAAAGCTGTCACTTGAATGTCACATTCTGACATTCAACAAACATTCTCTGCAATATAATCTTCTAGGTCTATGTGTTTTAAATGACATTGATTGATTCTCCACCAAAGAATATTTGGTGAAAGTCACATTTAATAATTTTATAAATAGAATTCATGTTAACATGCTTCATTGCAGGAGGTGTGTTCTGTAAAAGAAGTCAGGATTTATTAAGGGTCACTGCTAAATCTTATTGTTTGCGAAACAGTCACCTATCTCTAGTGTGCACGTTTTTGCTAAAACCTCCTGATAATGTGGATCTGATATTCTTACACTTATAAAATGCTGCATTTGTTTTCCATCTCAAGAAATAATACATTCACATTTTCTGTGCAGCAGTAATATATTTCACTTTACTTCTTCTCGGTGCGGGAATTTACTGAAGACAGATGGTTTGTAAAACTTGATACATTTTTTGAAAGATATTTTCATGGAAGAGAACATTTGCCAGAACACACTCAGTGTTGAAGAAAAACATATGATTCATGTACAGTACTGCTGCATGACTGGCAAGGAAAAACAGAAAATTAGCTTCACAAATGTTTCAGGTGTATAAGTTAAAAACTTTAGTATCATCATCACAGTTTTCTTAAAGGGTATGTACTTTTTTTTTTTACACAATTTATTTTTTTTATCATTGTTGGTACTTAAAAAAAAAAAAAAAAAAATATATATATATATATATATATATATATATATATATATATATATATATTTTAGCCATGTAAAAAAATATAGCATATGAAATATAACATATCAACTTTTTTTTGTTTGTTAAGTATTCTATTTATTTAGTTCACAGGCCTGCGTTCCCATGATGGGTCTATTGATATACCCCTGATGGCGCCTTTCTGGAGTGGTGGTCATTTTTGTTTAGGTTTCTCTTCGAGTTATGTAGACTATAATTTTGTAATAACAGAGTTTCTGGGGTTAGATATCCATGCCTGCCACTGATCATCAAATTTGGTTGTTGACATTGGTGCTTTGGCAAATAGGTATTCCATCTGGGCATTTTCATTGAGTATACTGACAACCTCTCTAAGTTTGGGGGCTTCTACCTGTTTCCAGTGACGTGCAATGGATAGGCGGGTAGCAATTAAAACATGTGTAACTATGGGATGGAATGCATGGGGCCATTTAGCAGACTCAAGGCCGAAAAGTGCCATCTGGGGGGTTAGTGGTCTGATCAGTTTTGTTATGTCTTGTATTAAAGCTTCTACTTCTAGCCAAAGGGTTCTTATGCAGGGGCACTCCCACTAAATGTGCGTTAAGTTGCCGTCCATATTGCAATTACTCCAGCATTTGCGGGAGTACGATTCGGATATCTTTGCTAGTTTTGTTGGTGTGTAGTACCATTGGTGGATAATTTTCATCATAGTTTCCCAGTGTGAGATGTTTTTGGAGAACTTCAGGGGGTACTTGACTGTGTTGTACCATATAAGTGGAAGGGTTTGTATTTGCAGGATCGTGTTCCAATGTTGAAAAGTTGGAGGATGGTTGTCTTGGGTGTGCTTTTGGAGAATGTTATATATATGGGATATTACTTTGGTGTTGGAGTTTGGAGAGTACAGAAAGTTCAGTATATCTTTGGATACCCCTTTGGCAGAGGTTAGTATTTTCAGGAGGATGTGGCGAATCCTGAGATATAGGTATAAGTCTTTATTGCTTATGTCGGAGTTTTCCTTAAAATGCTGGAAAGTTGCTACTTGGTCCCGGACAAACAAGTCTCCAATCTTATTGATCCCTTTCATGGACCATCTGTGTATTGGAAGGTCTGGTGAGGTGATTGACAGGGATTATAGAGAGCTTGTGGGTTTATCCCTGTTGCTGATTGTATTATTGATTTCCAGACTTTGAATATCCCTTTGAGTGTTGGAAGGGCTGGGCTGATTGATGTGTGCCCTAACCACAGGGCTGCTAGAGTGGAAGCCGGGTTATGTCCTATAATATGAGCTTCGATCAGGGTCCATGGGGCTTGTGAACCCATATCCCATAATTTCTTCAGTTGGTCGATTATAGTGGCTTCATAATCTATTTGGAGATTAGGAGCGCCCAGCCCGGCATATGCTTTTGGGATGCAGAGTATGGAGGATTTGAACCGAGGTTTGCGTGCTGCCCATATAAAGGAGTTAATAATTGTTTGAAGTCTCTTAATGTCTGCTTTTAGGATTGCCAGCAGTAAGGTCCTAAAGGTATATAAAATGTGTGGGAGGAGGAACATCTTGGCCAGGATGATCCTTCCTACCCAGGAGGTTCCATTCATCAGAAGAGTTTTAGCTGTCATATGTAGCTTCTGTTCAAGGAGAGCTAGATTTGTTTTCAGCAGGTTAGAGGAGGGGGACACTAGTTGAATGCCCAAGTACATTAGAGATGCATTGGGAGACCAGGAGAAGGGGGCTATGGATGTTATTTCTGATTTCAGTTGCGGGGTTATGGCTACTCCTAGCATTGCTGATTTTGAATTATTCAGTTTATAGTAGGAAATTTGGCTAAATCGGTGTAACGTGTCACATAAGTGTGGAAGTGAGTTTAGGGGGTCCGTGATCCAAACTATAATATTGTCAGCGTATAGGCCTATCTTGTGAGAGGATTGACCAACTGTTATGCCCTGGATGTCTCGGTGTGATCTAATAGCCTGGGCTAGGGGTTCGATTGCGAGTGTGAACACCAAGGGAGACAGGGGGCAGCCCTGTCTGGTTCCATTAGTGATCGCAAATGGGGTCGAGATCACACCCGATGTGAGAACCCTTGCGCTGGGAGATGAGTATAAGCCCATTATGGCCTGTAAGAATTGTCCCTGTATGCCAAATCTTTGTAAAGCTTCTTTAAGGTATAACCAATTCACTCTATCAAACGCCTTCTCTGTGTCTAGAGATATCAGCAGAGAAGGCGTTTGAGTCTGTTCAGCCCAATGTAGTAGATCCACAAACCTTCTAGTTCCGTCTGATGCTTGGCGTAGCAGTATGAAACCCACCTGGTCGGGGTGTACCAGGTTTGGGATGTATTTAGCGAGTCGCTCAGCTAAAAGTTTTGTGTATATTTTGATATCAGTATTAAGGAGTGATATCAGGCGATAATTGGCCGAGTCCTGTGTGGGTTTGCCTATTTTATGTATGGTGGTGATTGTGGCTTCCGAATTTTCTGAGGGAATATTCCCCGTGGATAAGAACTCATTGAATAGGTGCGTTAAATTGGGGGCTAATTGGTCCGAGTATATTTTGTAATATTCATTAATAAAACCGTCTGGTCCTGGGGCTTTGTGTAAGGGAAGGTTACTGATGACATTTTGGACTTCCTTAAATGAGAATGGGGTAGTCACTGCTTCCAGTTGTTCAGGGGAAATCTTTGGCAGCTTAATATTATGCAGGAAGTCCTCAATCAATTGTAGTGTGGGTTGTGGTTCATTGGGAGATTGTGATAGGTTGTATAATTTTGCATAGAAGGAGCTGAAGCCATCCGCTATCTCCTTCGGGTTGGTCAGTCTATTCCCTTGTTCATTTAGTAAGAAGGGGATTTTAGATTGGGCTTCTCTTCGTTTGTATTGTTGGGCTAGAAATTTCCCTCCTTTGTTACCTTGCGAGTACCATGTGAGGCGTAATCTCCTCAGATAGTAGTCGTGGTTTCTTCTGAGGTATGTACTAAGGTAATTTCTCAGTTTGTTGAGACTGTCAGCCAGCGATTGGGATGGTGACTGCTTATTAACTGTTTCTAGGTTTTTAATTTGTGATAATAAGGAGTTTAGATGAAGTGTCTTTTTCTTTTTCTCCTGGGCTCCAAGCTTCAGTAGTGTCCCCCTCAAGACAGATTTATGTGCATTCCATAGTGTGGAACATTTATAAACAGAACTGCTATTGGAAGCAAAATAATTTGAGATTTGGGACTGGACCTGTTCCCTGGACTCCCTGGTCAGTAGAGCTGATGGATTTAAGCGTCACCTAGTGATCCTAGGTGTTGGGGAACCTATAGCAACTGTGATAGACACTGGGGCATGGTCCAACCATTTTATAAGTCCTATTTTCGAGTGAGTTATTTTCTGGAGTAAGACCTTAGAGGTAAGGAACAGGTCAATCCTTGAATAGGATTTTTGGGTTTGGGAATAGAAAGAGTAGGCCCTCTCTGTGCCATGCTGGCATCTCCAGGGGTCACACCAGTCCTCTAGGGAAACAAGGGTAGCCAGGGCTGTTGATCCCCTCTTTTTAGAATTGAAGGTGTCAAGTAGGGGGTCTATAATATCATTAAAGTCTCTGCATATAATGATTTGGTCTTTCGGGAAAAATTGTAATTTTTGGAGGATCTTTTTGTAGAATATTTTTTGATGTGTATTGGGGCATAAATGTTGACAATAATTAGAGGATAGTTATTGAAAGTGGCCTCAAGAATTAAGAATCTGCCTGTAGGGTCTGCTTCAATACTTTGAAGGGTGAAGGCAACTGTTGATCTGATAGCTATCATCACCCCTCTGACTTTCTTGTCTGCTATGGCATGAAAGCAGTGTGGGAATTGTTTGTGTGAGCAAGGTGGTTGGCGGTGCTCCGCGAAGTGTGTCTCTTGGACACATAGGATATCTGCCTTTTGAGAAATGGCTTCCCTCCAGAGGAGAGATCTTTTAAAGGGGCTGTTAAGGCCTTTGGCATTTAGCGTCAGAATTGAGATTGACATTGTATCACCCCTGGAGAGCTGCGTTGGCAATTGAGAGGACTGTACAATAGTGGGTGAAACGAGAGGAAAGTACACAATAAGGTTCCGGGTGGGAACGTATTGGATTGATTATGTGTGTCCGAGGAGCCCCCCGAACTAAAGACTCTGTCCGCACAAACAAGCCTGGCGATACCTGGCAAAAGGTATATTGCTCTTGTGTCTAATTTAGGCCTGAGAATTTGCCGTCAAAGGCGGGCAGGTAGGTACAACGGATAAACCAAAACCAAAATAGAAAGAAATGACTCTAGCGGTCGTTAGGTGGTCAGCGAATAACCAGTTAGTTTGCAGTTAAGATATGCAAGCTTAAACAATGAATGAAAACAAGTAAATAAACCTGTGGTGTGCTTAGAACACTAAATTAGTGGAGCAGGGGAGAGAAAAAATACAGAATTAGAAGACCTCTCACTCCTCCACTGAGAACAATATCTAGCAATGTCTAAGTCCAGCGTGGTATGTATACCTACAGTAGGTATGTATGGAGATTACTGATATGCTAGTCTACAGTATGTGTTCGGGCTTCCCATGAGTTGGGCATCCTGGCTGATGGTTTAACCGTGGGGGTCACTGGGGGTGTTCGTGTAAGTAGGCCCCAATTGTGGAGCAATTTAATCCCCTCTTTAGGAGTGAGAATGGTGGTATGTTGATTGCGGTAGGTTACTAGAAGCTTTACGATCTTACGGTCCATTAGTACTGAGGTGACTGATTCAAATGACTTTCTGGCTTGTGCCGTAGCTGCTGATATGTCATTAAAGAGCTTAATTTTTTTCAAATGGCTCTGGTAGCGAGCGGAGTGCTCTTGCGGCTCTCATGATGTCGTCCTTCACATGAAAGAAATGCACTCTGGCTAGTATGTCTCTAGGCACATTTGGCGGCAAGTGCTGTGGTTTATGGAGCCTGTGCACTCTGTCAATTAATATGTCTCTCGTATATATTTCCGGTATTCGTTTGCGGAATAGTTGATGTAGGTAGGGTATTATCCCGGGGGTATCTAGCGATTCTGGGACCCCCCTTATTTTGATATTGTTCCTTCTCGACCTATCCTCGAGGTCGGCGACTTTCAGTCACAGCATTTGTAGTGCATTGGCCTGCTCATCTTGTATGTCTACCATAGTGTTATGTGCCTTGGTGGATTCAGTCAAGTGTTTCTCAATGTGTTCTAGGCGGTCTTCTGCAGAGCTGATCCTGTCCTGCAACTGGTTTATGGAGACTCTTAGCTCTCTGTGTAAATCAGATTGTAGAGATAAGAGAATGGCCTTCATAGTATGCTCAGACGCAGGGCCGTCAGTTGTGGGATAGGCCGCTAGTGTGTTAAGGGAGGCCGGATCAGTTGTGGGACTACAAGCCCCAGCGCCATGCTGCCGTTTGATCGGCGGTTGTTTGTCAGGAGAGTGCACTAATGTGTCAGACATCCTCTTACCTCTTTCTCCCAGAGGGGAGGATGGGTCAGCCAGTTGATGTGCTGGGAGCTCCATAGGCTCGGTATCAGGGGTGCCTGTAGCTGTCGGCTCTGGCGGCGGGTCCGCGTCTCCCTGTCCTCGGCTGGCACCATCTTGGGCTCCCTGGCGTGCAGGCCGCATGTAAAAATCAAAGAGTCACCTGGATCCCTGCTCGAGATTCTTCCTCCGTGTCATGCTCTGTTGGTTCCCCCCCAGTCAGCCCCTCTGCTGTGGGGGCAGTGTCGCTGGTCTGGGTCGCTGTATCTGCTGTAGTATGTCGTGGAGGAGCGGAGCCGAGTGCTCAAGCGGCCATCTTCGGCAGCGGTCAAACCACGCCCCCATAACATATCAACTTTTTTTTTTGTTTTCTCCTCTAGATTTAGTATCTGTTTATGCAAAATGGGCACTAGGACTTTTCGGGTAATACTTCAACCACTTGACCACTGGGCACTTAAACCCCCTTCCTAACCAGACCAATTTTCAGCTTACAGTGCTCTCACATTTTGAATGACAATTACTCACTCATGCAACACTGTACCCATATGAAATTTTCGTCCTTTTTTTCACACAAACAGAGCTTTCTTTTGGTGGTATTTAATCACCATTGGGGTGTTTATTTTTTGAGCAATAAATGGAAAAATACCGAAAATTTTGTAAAAAAATGCATTTTTCTTTATTTCTGTTATAACATTTTGCAAATTAGCAACTTTTCTTCATAAATGTTGGCCAAAATTTATACTGCTATATATCTTTGGTAAAAATAACCCAAATTAGTGTATATTATTTGGTCTTTGTGAAAGTCATTGAGTCTACAAGCTATGGTGCCAATCACTGAATATTGATCACACCTGATACACTGACGGCCTATCTCATTTCTTGAGGCTCTAACAAGACAGAAAAGTACAAATACCCCCCAAATGACCCCTTTTTGGAAAGTAGACAGTCCAACGTATTTAGTAAGAGGCATGGCAAGTTTTTTGAAGTTGTCATTTTTTTCCCACAATTCTTTGCAAAATGAAGATTTTTTTTTCACAAAATTGTCATATTAACAGATTATTTCTCACACCCAGCATATGCATACCACCAATTACACCCCAAAACACATTCTGCTACTCCTCCCGAGTATGGTGATACCACATGTGTGAGACTTTTACACAGCCTGGCCACATACAGAGGCCTAACATGCAGGGAGCGCCATCAGGCGTTCTAAGGACATAAATTACACATATAATTTCCTGACTACCTCTTGCACTTTTGAAGGCCCTGGAGCACCAGGGCAATGGAAAAGCCCAAAAAATGACCCCATTTTGGAAAGTAAACACCCCAACATATATTCTATGAGGCATAATGAGTCTTTTGAATGGTTCTTTTTTTCCACAAGCTTTTGGAAAATGTGGAAAGAAAATGAAAACACATTTTTTTTTTACACAAGGTTGTCCATTTATACAATATTTCTAACACACAGCATGTA
>BLSH010043293.1:328149-346278 GCA_018402905.1 Glandirana rugosa
AGTGGGTAGGTCGGAGTAGGCACAAGTGGGTACGTAGATACGAGGCGGTAGGTAGGCACGAGGCGGTAGGTAGGCACGAGGGGGTAGGTAGGTACGAGAGGGTAGGTAGGCACGAGTCGGTAGGTAGGCACGAGTCGGTAGGTAGGTACGAGTCGGTAGGTAGGCATGAGTAGGTACGTACACACGAGTGGTTACGTAGGCACGAGTGGGTAGGTAGGCACGCGTCAGTAGGGGTAGATACCGAATAAGTGGGCGTAAACACGATTAAATACGGAGTAAGTACAAGTAGGTATGGTGTAGTCAAGAGTAGTTACTGTGTAGGTACGGTGATGTCGTGGGTAGTCACGGTGATGTCGTGGCACTGATGGGCGCTGTAGTGGCACTGATGGGTGCTGTAGTGGCATGGATGTGTCATTGATGAGAACTGATGTGGTATGGATGAACATGAATGAGGCATAAATTAGCACAAATGCGGGTGAATAAGCCATAGATGGGGATGACTGCGCACGGATGGATGGGTGAGCACGGATGCATTGGTGAGCACACATGCATGGATGAGTACGGATGGATGGCTGAGCATGGATGGATGGCTGAGCACGGATGGATGGCTGAGCACGGATGGATGGGAGAGCATGGATGGATGGGGGAGCACGGATGGATGGCGGAGCACGGATGGATGGCGGAGCATAGATGCATGGGTGAACACGGATGAGGCTGGATGGGTGAGCACGGCTGGATTGGTGAGCATGGATGAGGCTGCATGGGTTAGCATGACTGGATTGGTGAGCATAGATGCATGGGTGAGCATAGATGAATGGGTGAGCATAGATGGATGGCAGAGCACGGATGCATGGGTGAGCATGCATGCATGGGTGAGCACAGATGGATGGCAGAGCACGGATGCATGGCTGAGCATGGATGCATGGGTAAATATGAATGCATGGGTGAGCACGAATGCAAGGGTGAGCACGGATGGATGGCGGAGCACGGATGCATGGATCAACATGGATGCATGGGTGAACACGGATGAGGCTGGATGGGTGAGCACGGATGAGGCTGCATGGGTGAGCATGATTGGATTGGTGAGCATGGATGCATGGGTGAGCATGGCTGGATGGGTGAGCACGGATGCATGGGTGATGGATGAGTGAGCACGGATGGGTGAGCATGGATGCATGGGTGACAGATGCGTGAGCACGGATGCATGGGTGACAGATGAGTGAGCACGGATGGGTGAGCATGGGTGATGGATGAGTGAGCATGGGTGCATGGGTGACGGGTGAGCATGGATGGGTGAGCATGGATGCGTAGGCATGGATGACGGATGGGTGAGCATGGATGCATGGGTGATGGATGAGTGAGCATGGATGCATAGGTGACGGATGGGTGAGTACAGACGCATGGGTGATGGATGGATGAGCACGGATGCATGGGTGACGGGTGGGTGAGCACAGATGCATGGGTGAGCATGTATGGGTGAGCACGGACGCATGGGTGATGGATGGGTGAGCACGGATGGGCGAGCACGGATGCATGGGTGACGGATGAGTGAGCATGGATGGGTGAGCACGGACGCATGGGTGACGGATGGGTGAGCACAGGTGCATGGGTGATGGATGGGTGGGCATGGATGGGTGAGCATGGATACATGGGTGACGGATGGGTGAGCACGGATGGGTGAGCACGGACGCATGGGTGACGGATGGGTGAGCACGGATGCATGGGTGACGGATGAGTGAGCATGGATGCATGGGTGACGGATGGGTGAGCACGGACGCATGGGTGACGGATGGGTGAGCATGGATGCATGAGTGACAGATGGGTGAGCACGGACGCATGGGTGACGGATGGGTGAGCATGGATGGGTGAGCACGGACGCATGGACGCATGGGTGACGGATGGGTGAGCACGGATGCATGGGTGACGGATGAATGAGCAAGGACGCATGGGTGACGGATGGATGAGCACAGATGCATGGGTGACGGATGGGTGGGCACGGATGCATGGGTGACGGATGGGTGAGCACGGATGTATGGGTGACGGATGGGTGTGCATGGATGCATGGGTGACGGATGGGTGAACATGGATGCATGGGTAATGGATGGGTGATGGGTGGGCACGGAGGGTGGCCATGGATTCATGGGTGACCATGGGTGATGGGTGGTCATGGATTCATGGGTGGACACAGATGGGTGGGCATGGATGAGGGCGTGGGCATGGGTGAAGCTGGATGGGTGTCCCTGCCTGGCACACAGTGGTGCTGTGGGCACTTCAGATCCTGTCCACAGCACCGCTGCATCTACTCTCTCCCCCCTCTCCTGTCACACTGCACCGATCGGTGCGGAGAGGGGAGAGACAAGCCGGCACTTCCGCCGGCTTGTTTACATGTGATGCTCCGTCATTTGACGGAGCGATCACGTGGTAAACGGCTGCTCCAAGCGGCCATTTACCGTGATCTGTGATGCGCCGGGTCTGGTCACGGAATGCTTCCAGGTGCGTGCCCCAGGGGCCGCCCAGGAGCGCCATTCTGGGAGGACGTTATTATACGCCCTCCCAGAACAATAGGTGTCACTTGCGGCCGTGTAACTATGTTACACGTTAGGCAAGTGCTTAAAGAAGTGGATATACACATTAGATATTAAAAAATTGATTTTTTTTTTTTTTAGAAGATCAGAAAACACAGATAGATAAAAACAATTTTTGCCCCTATCCAAGTTGTTATCCATAAATTAAGCTACTTCCACATCTTTCACACTATGGGGTTGATTTACTAAAGCTGGAGAGTGCAAAAATTGGTGCAGCTGTGCATGGTAGCCAATCAGCTTCTAACCTCAGCTTGTTCAATCAAGCGTTGACAATAAAACCTTGAAGCTGATTGGTTTCTGTGTGGAGCTGCACCAAATTTTGCACTTTCAAGCTTTAGTAAATCAACCCCTATATATCCCATCAATTAGCTTCAATATCATGCAAAACACTGTTGCTTCATGGTAATTTATGCAGATTTTTCTGATGGGGCAGAAATAATACTCTTTGTACATTTTATAAATGCATTTCAGATGCAGGAGAAAGATAGGGGATTGAAGATCATTTATTTTGGGGTAAGATTTTTACCTACGGCTTGTATGCTGCTATTTATGATGAGGGAGAGGGCCTTGATTTACAACTGATTTACCAGATTTACTTGAATTAACTGTTTTGCTTTTTAGTTCTGCGTTAACTAATCCAGTACTCTGGATATCCTTTATCATGTATTCAATCACTAAATGTGTGTGTATATGTGTATGTGTGTATATATATATATATATACTGTATATATATATATGTATGTATGTGTGTGTAGATATATATATATATATATATATATATATATATATATATATATATATATTTACACACACACTGCTCATAAAAATTAAAGAAACACTTTGAAAACACATCAGATCTCAATGGGGAGAAAAATCATGCTGGGTATCTATACTGATATTAACTGGGTAATGTGTTATGAATGAAAGGATGCCACATCTTTTGATGGAAGTGAGCATTATCAACCTGCAGAGGGCTGAATCCAAAGACGCCCCAAAAATCAAAGTGAAAAAATTATGCAGAAGGCAAATCCATTTTGCTGAAATTTCATTGCAGCAACTCAAATTGGTACTCAGTAATTTGTATGGCCCCCACGTGCTTGTATGCATGCCTGACAATGTCGGGGCATGCTCCTAATGAGGAGACGGAGTGTGTGCTGGGGTATTTCCTCCCAGATCTGGACCAGAGCATCACTGAGCTCCTGAACAGACTGAAGGGTAACCTGGCAGGTGCTTTATTGGATTTAGGTCAGGGGCGTGTGGGGGGCTATTTAATGGTGTCAATTCCTTCATCCTCCAGGAACTGGCTGCATACTCTTGCAAAATGAGGCTGGGCATTGTTGTGCACCAGGAGGAACCCACGATCCATTGCACCAGTGTAGGGTCTGACAATGGGTCCAAAGATTTCATCCCGATACCTAATAGCAGTCAGTGTGCCATTGTCTAGCCCAGGAATCTACAAACTATGGCCCTCCAGCTGTTACGGAACTACACTTCCCATGAGGCATTGTGAAATTCTGACATTCACAGACATGACTAGGCATGATGGGAATTTAAGTTCCCAAACAACTGGAGGGCCATAGTTTGAAGACCCCTGGTCTAGCCTGTAGGGGTCTGTGCATCCCTCCATTGATATGCCTCCACAGACCATCACTGACCCACCACCAAACCGGTCAGGTTGCAGGCAGCTTAATGTTCTCCACAGCTTCTCCAGACCCTTTCACGTCTGTCACATGTGCTCAGGGTGAACCTGCTCTCATCTGTGAAAAGCACAGGGCGCCGGTGGTGGAACTGCCAATTCTAGTGTCCAATGACAAATGCCAATCAAGCTCCAGGGTGCCTGGCACTGAGCACAGGGCCCCCTAAAGCATGTCAGGCCCTCAGGCTATCCTCATGAAGTCTGTTTCTGATTGTTTGGTTAGAAACATTCACACCAGTGGACTGCTGGAGGTCATTTTGTAGGCTCTGGCAGTGCTCATCTTGTTCCTCCTTGCACAAAGGAGTGGATGCCGGTCCTGCTGATGGGTTAAGGACCGTCTATGGCCCTGTCCAGCTCTCCTAGAGTAATTTCCTGCCTCCTGGAATCTCCTCCAGGCTCTCGAGACTGTGCTGGGAGATGCTGCAAACCTTATGGCAATGACACATATTGATGTGCCATCTTGGAGGAGTTTGACTGCCTATGCAACATTTATAGGGTCCAGGTATCACCTCATGCTACCAGTAGTGACACCACCGACCCTAGCCAAATGCAAAACTAGTGAAAAACAGTCAGAAAAGATGAGTAGAGAGATAAAGAGATGTCAGTGGCCTTCAACTGTAAAACCATTCCTGTTTTGGACGTCGTCTCATTGTTGTCCATATAGTGCTACTGTTGTTAATTTCATTAACACCAAAGCATCTGAAACTGATTAACAACCCCTTCTGCTGCTTAACTGACCAGATCAATATCCCAGGAGTTTATTTGACTTGATGCTATACTCTGAGTCTGTGTGTGTGTATGTGTATATATATATATATATATATATATATATATATATATATATATATATATATATATATATATACATACATACATACAGTATATATATAAAACATAATTTATTCTATGCACCCCACTATTCTGGCTATATATAAAAAAGAAATGACACAAAACCATCATAATTTTCCTTTCAAGTGTACTTTGCACCATCTAGAACTATGGAAGAGGTCTTTTTAGGACTCTAATGCCGGCCATACGTGGATCAAAATTTGGCCAGTTCAGCAGGGACTAAGACTCGATCCATCTATGGGCAGGATGATTGTACCCAAGTCTATCTATAGATTGACTTAGGTACAACCAGCCTGTCAGATTTTTTACATATGATTACTGCCAGTGGCTATAGCACTGACTGTGATGATGTGGGAATCAAACGTTTTTCTTTCCTTCAACCCGTTCAATTCCAGAATCGGGGCAAAATGCAGGACACGCTAGCGATGCCATTATTTCTCAATGGCACCCTAAACGCGGTGCGATTCTGCCACGATTGTCACGTGCCACATTGCGGTGTTACGGATCTTCTTCTGAGTGATATGCGCTGTACAATTTGGTTTGCTCAATCGCAGCGCATTTTGTCAGGCGACAATCATGACAGGATCGTACTGCAGTTGGGGTGCCATTAAGAAATAATGCGTTCCGCTTTTTGCCGCAATTTAAATTGCCTATGTGTGAACGGAGCCTCAAACATTAAATTGGTTGTAAGCCCTCTTATATACCTAGTGAAGTGAATAGCCTCAGATGATACACAGAGATGAAACAAATCCTCCTACATACAATTTATTTGTTTATCTGCAGTCTTCTCCTGTCTGCAACCCTTCAAAAAAAGCAAAATTGCGATAAAATCCTCTTGCATCTGTGAGGAGTACAGACGAAGGGGTGGAGAGCTACAGTTACAGCTTGCCAGGAAGATCGCCAGCTTGATCCCCCCCCCCCCAGGAAAGGTCCATCTGAGAAGCCACTGACCCGGCTTTCTTGAACTTCTCTGATATCTGCCTGCACCCAAACCCAGCTTGTCTCCACTACTCTTCTGCTTGACCCTCTGTACCTAGCTGCCAGCCCGTTGCCGAACCTGCTTGTCCCTGACTCTGCTTCTGTGCCTGTGACCATCCGGTCTCTTCAAGTATTCTGCTCTGACACCAGCAGCCTTCCAGCACATCTCCTGACCACCTGCTAACGTATACTCGCGGACTTCTACAGGCACTCATACCTCACTGTGCTCCTGTGGCCGCTGTCTCAACTCCAGCGGTCCCTCGAACCGGAGTCGTAGAAGAGGCCACCCCCGACCATCAGGCTCACAACCTGGTAGGTGAAACAGCTCTTATACACTGTGTGAGAGCTGATTGGAGGAAAAGGACACCCCCTTCCGCAGGGGAACAAAGGAACATGCAGAGATGTTCTGACAAGCTGTGTGTTTATCTTAATCCCCCTCACAAATTTTATCTCATGTGTCAGGAAAACTTCTCAGAATTGATTCATGCTGATAACAGAGAAACGAAGCACCAGCAACAAACAACTTAGAGCTTTGGAGATAGACAAGTAGCTGCTACAGATATATGTGCTTTGTTCACATTTCATGTCTAGGTTTTACAAGCTTTAATTGTGAGAAATGAATGTTGGGTAACCAGAACGTTTCCAACATACTAGGAGATGTTTTGCTCCACTTTCTTAACTTTATTAAAGGAAAATGCTCTCAGCAAGTGTGTTTTTTTATAATATTCTTTTTGCGGTATTTACCCTAAAATAGTTTTTGATGTCACTCACACATTGACATACCTGCTCTTCCATAGTTTTGATATTATGGTAAATGCAGAGGTTTGTAGAACAGCTGGTAAAGGCAGAGTATATTAGCTACAACTATCACACTACCTAACTATTGAGATTAAGAGAACATACACCTTGTGGCCTTGGGGTTGATTAAAAAGAGTCAGCATAGCAATTTTCCCAGTAAAAGTGCATACTGTGCAAATGGGAAAAATGAATATAAATAGGCTATATCCTGTGCTGTTTGAATGTAAATAATTGTTTTTATAGATAAGAAATTCTAGTCACTAGATAGAGATACATATTATAAGAAAATTCCTATGATACTTCTGTCCATCTAGGGGCCAAATGCAGTATTCTTTAAATCAATCATTTACATTCAAACAGCACAGAATATAGCACATTTACATTCCTTTTTTCAACAATGCACTTTCACTGAGCTATTGACTATGCAAATTCTTTATGAATCAACTAATTTCTGTTTTTACTAAACTGACTGTGTTGAAGAATTCCATTGCGAGAAAGAAGTATAAAGCTTTACCACTACTACAAAGTGGAAAGAAGAAATGTCTAATGGAGTAACTGCTCTTGTAAAATAATTTATAATAATGAAAAAAATGCTGCTAGCACACTGTGAGATATTCTTCACAGCCCAAGATAATAGATATACAAAGTGCTGAACTAAAATAAGTAAATGTACAGTATCTCACAAAAGTGAGTACACCCCTCACATTTTTGTAAATATTTTATTATATCTTTTCATGTGACAACACTGAATAAGTGACACTTTGCTACAATGTAAAATAGTGAGTGTACAGCTTGTATAAATTTGCTGTCCCCTCAAAATAACTCAACACACAGCCACTAATGCTTAAACCGCTGGCAACAAAAGTGAGTACACCCCTAAGTGAAAATGTCCAAATTGGGACTAAAGTGTCAATATTTTGTGTGGCCACCATTATTTTCCAGCACTGCCTGAACCCTCTTGGGCATGGAGTTCACCAGAGCTTCACAGATTGCCACTCTCTGCCAGTCCTCTTCCACTCCTCCATGATGACACCACGGAGCTGGTGGATGTTAGAGACCTTGCGCTCCTCCAAATTCTGTTTGAGGATCCCCCCACAGATGCTCAATAAGGTTTAGGTCTGAAGACATACTTGGCCAGTCTATCACCTTTACCCTCAGCTTCTTTAGCAAGGCAGTGGTCGTCTTAGAGGTGTGTTTGGGGTCGTTACCATGTTGGAATACTTCCCTGTCTCCGAAGGGAGAGGATCATGCTCTGCTTCAATATGTCACAGTACATGTTGGCATTCATGGTTCTGTCATTGAACTGTAGCTCCCCAGGGCTCCCAGTGCCAGCAGCACTCATGTAGCCCCAGACCATGACACTCCCACCACCATGCTTGACTGCAGGCAAGATACACTTGTCTTTGTACTTCTCACCTGGTTGCTGACACTGTTTGAACCAATTACATTTCTCTTGGTCTCATCAGACCACAGGACATGGTTCCCGGAATCCATGTCCTTAGTTTGCTTATCTTCAGCAAACTGTTTGCGGGCTTTCTTGTGCATCATCTTTAGAAGAGTCTTCCTTCTGGGACAACAGCCATGCAGACCAATTTGATGCAGGGTGTGGCATATTGTCTGAGCACTGACAGGCTGACCCCCCCAACCCTTCAACCTCTGCAGCAATGCTGGCAGCAATAATATGTCTATTTCCCAAAGACAACCTCTGGATATGATGCTGAGCACTTGCACTCAAAATTTACTCAAACAGCCTCTACTCATTTAGTAGATGAAACCAAGTATTTCTGAGAGAAAATTCCTCCTCCCATTTATCTGTGTATAGGGACACCTATTCATGGGCTAATTTTAATAGTAATATAGAGGGGCATTTTGGTGGTGGAGCACTACAATGACACTTTGCTATAATGTAAAGTAGTGAGTGAACAGCTTGTATACCAGTGTAAATCTTTTGTCCCCTTAATATAATGCAACACACAGCCATTCATGTCTAAACCGCTGGCAACAAAAGTGAGTACACCCCTAAGTGAAAATGTCCAAATTGGGCCCAATTAGCCATTTTCCCTCCCCGGTGTCATGTGACTCCTTAGCGTTACAAGGTCTCAGGTGTGAATGGAGAGCAGGTGTGTTAAATATGGTTTACATTAAATGTTTACAATGTGGAGTATATGTTCACTTTGCAGTCGATACACCAAAAAATATGTTCACAGAATGGACTCAGACAATGCCCATTCTGTATGTAAACTGTACCACACTTTAATACACATATACTGTATGCCTTGGTGCAAACTTACAGTAAATACAAAGTTCTCTCCTGAGCATGCATACCTTGCTATTATCAGAAAACAATCCTCCTAATAATTGAGTAATGTATTGTACAATTGAGTGATGCAATGCAAATACAGGTATTATGCAGTTTAAATGCTACTACTCCAATGTTACTGAATTACCAGATAATGTACATGTTATTAATTTGTCTAGTATGAGTTCCCAGTATCATAATAAAGGAAACAACCATATAAACAAAGGCAAGCAGACAAGTGTGCATGAATATATGTGATTCCACAGAATGTATAGTATATCCAGAGTATTGCATCATATATTAATAATTTCAAATGCCACCCCCCCCCCCCCCATCAGGTGCTTAGCTGTAATATTTGTGCCACTATGCATCAGCAAGCTTGGTAAAAGATTTTGCTCTTGCCACCATAGTCTTGAGAGTATGTGTATGCTTTGTCAGGGTTGGTCCTATCTTTAAGAGATGAACCTTATAGGTTATCCTTATAAAGATAGATATCTTGGGCATGAAAGAAGTGTGGCAATAAAATATATGGTGCACAAAAGATTGTATGTGACACATATGCTGCCTGGCAGCATATACACTGAGAGCATCCATTATTGTTCTGATATAGTTTTGCCTATAGTTCATCAACATTGAAAAGCAGATATACATTGCTTAATATTATCAGACAGATATGCATACCAGGAGGAAACATTTTAAATGTTTTTAAATGCATTTGTTTGTTTGTTCCAAGGCATGCATGCGCAATTAAAATGAGATACAATTTACATACAAAATAAATATAGCCTGTTAGAGTTGGCTTCATTCTGAGGGCATACCAGGCTTTTGGAAGTTTTTAATCACAACTGGTCAGGCACCACGTCCCATTTGTTGTTCACATTGGATACCCTTGCATATCATTAAGTATTAAAGTCATTAAGTAAGTAAAGTGGACAGCTTACTTACCAACATTCACTTAGAAAAATGAACACATATTTTATAAAGTTAACAACCTTTAAAGTGATATTAAAGTCTTGATTTTTTTTTTCTGTTTAAAAAAACAAACATGACTCCGGCACTACCTGCACCTGGGGAGCAGAGGAAAAGTGGATCGCATTGCACTGCCCCGCACAAATTAACAGACTTCTTCTCCGCCATAGGGGACAGGGGGACCCAAGATGGCACCGCTGTCCCTCCCTCACAGACTGCAGCAGCAGAAGAACTCTCCTCCAGCTCAAACTCCTCGGCAACGTCGGTATGTACCACAGTGCACAATAGGAACCCAGGAGATTTACCACACTCTCCCCCTGATAGCCCCACAACACGCAGCCCAGTCAAAACTAAGAAGGCAAGACAGGGTGTGAGCACTGAGGAAGGATCAGACATGGAGGAAGAACTTTCACAGGCACATGCACCACAGATTACACTGGAGCAGTTCCCTTCCTCCTCTCAGCCTGTCTCCATTAGTGACATGAAGGAAATGCTGATTTCCCTCAGAGATACAATGCACTTAGACATGAGGAAAGCATTAACCCCCATTAAGGCAGAAGTACAGGAGCTAGAGCAAAGAGTAGAACATGTGGAATACAAACTTGATGAGACATACACGGGCCACAACAATATGATGGACGCTTATCAGGATCAACAATCAGAAATTCAATGTTTAGCGACTAAAATCGCAGATTTAGAGGACCGCAGCCGCAGGAACAACATTAAGTTCTGCGGAATTCCGGAATCTATATCCAACACAGATCTGCAACCTTATTTACGCCAGCTGCTCCACAAGTTAGTGCCCAAAGCAAGCGACATTGAGCTTACTATCAACAGGGCCCATAGACTACCCAAGCCATCCTTCCTGCCCAGCGATATTCCACGAGATGTCTGCGAGAATCCACTATTATCATGTTAAAGAAAATTTTATGTGAGCGATTCGCAAATCACCTCACCTAGAAGGCCAATTCGCAGGCGTAGCACTGTACACAGACCTGTCACAAGCTACTATTCAACATAGGAAAAACCTCCTCACAGTAACCAAAGCACTTCGCAATCATGACATCAAATATCAATGGGGAACCCCCTCGAAACTGATCGTGACTTACCGCGACAAAATGTATAATATACTCTCTCTGGAGTCTGGCTTAGACACCTGAAAGAGTGGGGAATACTGCCAAGTGAACCCCAGTATGAAAGCAGACTGGGCCCATCAAAGCTCAAAAAAGACTGGTCCAAATGATGCACACGATCAAGACTGACTCGCCCTACTTCAGCAACATAGTGTGACCCGCGAGTTCATACACCGCTATGCCTCAGTGGATATTCCCACCCCTTTGGACTGGGTCTACGCCACACAATCCCCTCTTAAGGGATCTGCAGGATGCCCTGCTACTGGTTCCTGGAAAACGATCCAGGTTCTTTTTTATGTTTCCACGGTTATTTCTTTTGTTACCTTTGTTCACGCTATCTGTTTTGATTGTCACCCATACCAGACTTTTTTACATCGTCCTCCATCTTTACTGCAGATTGCTACATCTGGAACCGAGAACATTTCCCAAAGAACATGCCTCGAACATACTGAACCTCAACCAGAAATTGATTCAAACTGGACTTGAGATAAGAAGACATGGCAGCATTGAGGTATGTGCACATCTATTGAATCTCCCTCCACTACACTTTCTTAAATGGAATTCTGCGACCTTAACAGCATTGAAGAACACTCACCATGCCCATTAAATTCATCTCTATGAATGTCAAAGGCCTTAATAGTCCTTATAAGCGTAACCTCCTATGGACTGAAGCAGAAAGACTTAAAGGAGATGTCCTCAGCATACAAGAAACTCACTTCTCAGCTAACAAAGCCCTGGACTGCTCCCATCGAAAGTACCCCCATGTCTTTTGCGCCAATGCGGACACAAAACACAATGGGGTGCTTATCGCCATTCGTGACTCCATTGCCTTCACATTACAGGAAGTAATTACCGATCCTAACGGACACTTTGTTGTACTAGTATGCACATTGAATAACACACTGTATACTATTGTTTCACTCTACGCACCTAACAAGGGTCAGCTTCCTTTTATGAGGAAACTCCTTAAAAAGATCACCCTGGTTCGAGAGGGTAATCTCTTATTGCTTGACGACTTCAACCTAGTTCCACTAGACGGGTCCAATTCTACCCATAGCAAGAAAACGACCCTTAAACATTTTTTACACACGGAATCGCTATATGATACATGGAGATGTACACATGCTGGAGAAAGGGACTATACCTTTTTTTTCAGCCCCCCATAAGTCATATACAAGAATTGACCTAGCCCTTACAGACCTTCACACCCTCCACCTAGTCCAATCGGCAACAATTGAAAATATTACTTGGTCAGATCACGCCCCAATAACAGTAATAATATCTGAACAATATAATGACAGACCCATCACCCTCTGGCGTAATAACACGCAAATTTTCCAGCAGGAATCGCACCGGGAAGGGGTCGCCAAGCATCTGCAGGAATTTTTTAGCTTTAACAAAACTGAGAACAGCGATATTGCCAACGTCTGGTGCACACATAAAGCCTATGTGAGAGGTATCCTCTTACAAATATCCTCCCTGGAAAAAAAAAAAAAGAATGCACACACTAAATTCCCTCCTAGCGCAAATTGCAGCCCTGGACAGATAGAATAAACAATCTATTTCTCAAGGCAATAAAGATAAACTAAATCAACTTAGAACAGAACTCAAACAAATCCTATCACAAGAACACGAGAAACATCTCAGGTACTTAAAAACCACCTTTTATTTATATGGGAATAAAGCAGGTAAAAAACTAGCGAGACAAATACAAATTAAAGAAGCAAAAAGGAGAATAACACATATGACAAACCCCACGACTGGACATTCAGTCCAGCACCCTAAATAAATAGCAGATATCCAAGAAAAAATCCAGAAATTCTTAGATACACTGCACCTCTCTAAAATCACTCCTGAGCAATCAGAACAGCTAAATACCCCCTTCACTGCCAAAGAGCTGGATAAAGTCTTACAGTATCTAGCGGCAAATAAATCTCCAGGACCGGACGGTCTGTCAGCAGAGTATTACCGCACATTTAAAAACATACTCATTCCCCAGCTACTGGAACTATATAACAACATAGCTTCCTCTGAGACTCCTCCTAGAGAAATGCTCGAAGCAATAATCGTAACTCTCCCTAAACCCGGGAAAAAAGCGGACTCCCCACAAAACTTTAGACCGATCTCCCTTCTAAATGTCGATCTCAAAATATACGCAAAACTAATCGCTAACCGACTTGCCATGATTACCCCCCATCTAATAGATCCAGACCAAGTGGGATTTGTCCTTAATAGGCAAGCCCCTGATGGCACCAGGCAAATGTTAAATTTACAAAAATTAACAGAACGCCGTAAAACACCAACAGCTTTCATAGCTTTAGACGCAGAAAAGGTTTTTGATAGGGTCTACTGGGGGTACATGATGGCGACACTTTCACAATTCGGAATAAAGGGCTTCATTAAATCAGCTATATCAGCACTTTACACTAAACCTTCAGCACAGGTCTACACAGCCTCAGCCCTATCAGAGGATTTCCCCATAACAAATGGAACACGCCAGGGCTGCCCAATCTCGCCCATTATTTTCACTTTAGTGATAGAGCCCTTAGCAACAGCAATAAGGAAATCCCCGGATATATCAAGAATAGAAATAGGGGACAAGTCCTATACCATAGGACTTTTCGCCGATGAGGTTATACTCACCTTAACCCAGTGGTTCTCAACTCCGGTCCTCGGGACCCACCAACAGGCCAGATTTTAAGTATTACCTTTGGGAGATGCAGACTAGAATACTGCAATCACTGAGTAGCAAATGATATCACCTGTGATGTATTTCAGTTATCCTGCAAACCTGGCCTGTTGGGGGGGTCCCGAGGACCGGAGTTGAGAACCACTGCCTTAACCAAACTAGAACGCTCCATCCCAGCAGTCAATGATCTCATAAACAAATTTGGCGAACTCTCCTACCATAAAATCAACATAGCCAAATGTCAAGCGCTGCCAATAAACTTAAACAACAAAATTAAAACGAAAATGAAAGAGTTATTCTCATGCAATTGGGACTCTACAACAATACAATACCTAGGCATACAAATAGCTAATAATTCACAAGCACTTTATGCTGTCAATTACAAAACACTATTAGGGTCTATCCAATCCGAACTATCGCGAATCAACAAGCAATGTCTATCATGGCTGGGCAGGATAGCCACATTTAAAATGGTAATTTTACCAAAAATCCTATACATCTTTAGAACATTTCCTATCCCAGTCCCCAACACTTTTTTCAATATAATGAATTCCTACCTGAAACAATTCATCTGGAAAGGCAAGAAAGCATGTATAGCCTTCTCCACCCTAATCAAACATAAACTCAAAGGAGGAATGGGAGCTCCCTCGATGATAGATTACTACAAAGCGTCTCTACTAGACCAAACTAAAGCATGGTTCGATCCCCTCGCTACTAAACCATGGGTTATGATAGAGAAGCACATGATACAGTACAAATGCTTCAAGAACCTATTAATATCAGCCGCCTCCAAACTACCACTCAATATACAGGACTGCCCTTCCATTCAAGCCTCTTTAGATGCATGGGTAGACTTATTAAAACTAAGCACTGAAACCACGCATCTTCAGTTAACTGAAGCCCCCCTCCATATAGATGAATTCCTGATTCCCGACTTTTCGGTTCAGACATGGATTGACCAGGGCTACACATCTTGGAACTCAAAACCAGACGAACGAAAACAGAGAGATACCCATAGAAGCAACCAAATTAGACACCTCTTAAAAGCATCCCAGTATTCCATCATACACATAGATAAAAACCTATGGGATTTCTACCACAACCACTCCAACACCAAAGCAGGCATCTCACACATTTACACAATGCTACAAAAGGACACCCCTATTAAACAAATGCAGTTTATTCAGAATTGGGAAAGAGATTTAGAGAAGTCATATACGGAACTTCAGTGGTCAAAAGCACTACAAAACACTTTAAAAACAACTCACTGCGTTCTCCACTGGGAAAATGTCTACAAATTGACCTATAGGTGGTATCTAACCCCAGTAAGCCTAGGACGCATGTATCCTGACTCCTCCACAGATTGCTGGTGCAAATGTGGACAGAGAGGGCACCTACTACATATCCTGTGACATTATCCATCAGTAACCAGCTTTTGGCAAGCTACATTTAAATTGATATCTAAAGTCGCAGGCCTTAAGGTCCAACCTTCCCCAGATCTAGCTATTCTTAGTTTAACAATAGAATAATTCCCTCTAGGGATTAGACAAGTAATAATACACATCTTATATGCAGCTAGATTAATGATTATGCATAATTGGAAAAAAAGACCTAGCCCCCAATATAGAAGAAGTCATTTCCAGAACAAAAATTCAATGCTCTCACGAATCTGCCTTTGCTAGGGCAAATAATAAAACTGAGAAGTTTCTCCAAACCTGGAAGAGTTGGACTAACCTCCTTAATAACTAAACCATTCTCTTTGGAAGGAGAGACATCTTGAACAGATATGGTAGACCACTGGTATGGGCGTGTAGTAGCAGTCCTGTCAATGACTCATCAGGCTGCTACTTCGTTTAAATTGTACTTTTATTGTTTATATAAGTGTTACTGAATCATCCTTCCGCTTTATTTTACAATGCTGATATACTGTATGAGAAATTATTACTAAGGCTAATCACACATCAGCCTGCCCACAGTATGTACCCATTGGGGTGGCAGGCACTTCCTGGTGAGAGTAGGAAGATATACCCTTTATGTTTACCTAGAATAAAGATATTACCATAACTCTATAGGTATATATGACAGGGCATTATAGAGACATGAGAAGTACCCACATAGAAATTCCTGATGATATTGTTGCAGTGCTCTGTAAGACACGGACTGGATAAATATTTCTTATGCAATTGTTACAATTGTTATAACTTCAATAAAAAATATTTAAAAAAAAACAAAAAAAAACAAACATGGGGGGGCGTGGCCTGGCACATGGAGGAGTAAGTCGCACGGATTCTCGGCTCCCACTCTGACCGAGCTTCCACTCACTGAATCAGCAGCACACAGCGCTTCCATCCGCCTACATGGGGATGGCGCCGACACCAGCGTCCACCTCCCACATGCCTTCTAGGCCTCACACCAGGCAGTGAGCTCGTTCCCCTCCTGAGTCAGAGCACGGCTCCACACATTCTAGGAGCCCTTCACCTGCCTCGCGTAGTTCCAGAAGAGGATGGGACATGGAGGCCTACATTAAAGCACTGCCTACCAGAAGCGATTTTGAGGCCTATGTTACCAGACTTGAGCGTACATATAGACAAGAGCTTTCTGACCTGCGGAAGGACATCGGCCACCGCATGGAGGATGTGGAGATGGTGGTGGAGTAGACAGTCACCAAGCTGAATGATCATGATGCTATACTGACCAAATACAACAACTTTTTTACAGCCTAGACAACCAAGAAAAATCGGAGTAGAAGAAATAATATCTGCATAAGGGGTATGCCGGAATCTGTTGAGCCTAAAGACTTAGAGAATGCAGCAATATCCATCTTTAATCAACTGCTACAGGCACCCCAGACACCGCAATAGAAATTGATCGTATCCACAGGGCCCTGGGTCCCCGCAATCCGAATCCTGCATACCCGCGAGACGTCATCTGAAGGATACATTACTTTAGAGTCAAAGCCAATATCATGCAGGCAGCCCGCACACAAGATGTCATCTTATTCAATGAGACTCCCATCATGCTGCTAGCAGACCTCTCCAAAATGACTTTGGCAATGGGGAAAGCACTCAGGCCCCTAACGGATGCCCTACAAGCTAAACATATTAAATACCGGTGGGGATTCCCGTTCTACCTCTCGGCAACCCATGACGGCAAGTCTGCTACTCTACGCACTCTCGGAGACCGTCCTAACTTCCTGGGAACATTTGAACTCCCTCAAATAGCCATTTCAGACTGGCCACTGAGAGCAGCTACCCCAGCTCTCCCCCTCACTACAGGATGGCAACAAAAAGCAAAGAAGAAACAAAGGGCCTCCTCCTCTGTGTATAAATCCCCAGCGGAGTGATCGGTCGCAGCTGCAGGACGCGACCATATTTTGCAGCGACCCTGCTACCAAGCTTTTTGCAACCCGGTGACTTGCTGAGGACAGTCAGGCCCTTTGTTTTTGTTTTTAGGCCTTTTTTCTATGTTCAACTGTTCAGTTCCAACGCACCTCTAATTGAAATTTAAATTGCGGGGGCGTGGCCAGCCGGGATCACGAGCGGACGCTTTCTGAGGAGCTCCGCATTGGCCTGCTTCAATCCTTGGGCATCCTACAAACCCAAGCAACGGTGAGCAACCCCACCACTCCATCCTTACTCCCCTCACCCTCAGCTACAATTTGAGGCCTGTATCGGCCCGATCGGTGGCCGGCGGCCGCGGCTCCCAAAATCGAGGCCGCGGCTTTTGCGGCCTACCACGGAGGTTAGCTATACCTCGGCCCCTGGAGCCCATCTCTTCCTCCCACCCACCCAGGTGCCTTCCCTACCCTCTCTGGTACCTGCCCTGAGAAGGACTGCTCCCCAACCTTCCCTGGAGGCCATCTAAAGGACCCAGAAGGAGAACCGGATGGCGGCCTACTAAGGCCTAGTAACATTCCCTTAACTGTTCTGCCCCTGAGACCTATCTGGAGGACTGCCAATTCAAGTGATCCTGACACCCCCTGAATCTGCCCTTTATGGAGTCCTCACATTTATTACCACTAATGCAATTTTGGATATGTTCTAGCCCATAAACTGCTCCGCTATGCCTGAACCCTCCAGATGAACATTTAGAACCTTTATACTTTAACGTCAGGCAGCTATTAGAAAGCAGAA
>BLSH010043293.1:349314-367933 GCA_018402905.1 Glandirana rugosa
ACGATCTTCGTACAGAAGGCCCTTTAACAAAGGAAAGTTCTACACCAACGTTTCTAACCTATAGCTTCCTCAATCATATAAACTCTTAAAAAATATTATACAACACCTTTTAGGCAGACCCGGGCCACACCACCTACTAAACTCTCTCAACTATTAAAGAAAATAAAGTCAGAGCCACGTCCCTCTTAATTAGTATAGATAAACCCTCCCGCTTTCCCTCCCTTCAAATTAAAATAGATTGGTCCTAACCCGAAGAAGCAAACCCCCTCCCACACCTAATCTTTCATACAAAACTATCTTTGACCACTTTTACAGGTAGTGAAGGACACCTACACTCTGGTAGAATGGTGGAACTAAAGATTCGAATATCTGTACACACCCTCTCTTGACAACAAACTCAAAGGACGAAGAAGCCCAATCCTGGTTAGATAAAATTAAACTTCCCTCCCTTTCGCCCTCCCAAATAGATATGATTAATTCTCCCTGCACCGAGACTGAAATAAAAGAAATTATCAACTCTCTCAAATCATCCACCACACCGGGCCCAGACGGATTTTCCACAACATATTATAAAAAATTCTCAAATATACTAACTCCTTCGATATCCAATCTTTGCAACCACATCTTGAAAGGAAACAATTTCCCGGAAGACATGCTTCTAGCAAACCTATCATTGATCCCAAAACCCCAAAAAGACCACTCCTTGCCACAAAATTTCAAACCTATTTCTGTCCTCAATAATGACACTAAAATCTTTGCTAGATTCCTAGCCAATAGACTGGCAACAGTAATTACATCATTAGTACACCCAGACCAGACCGGCTTTATACCCAGCAGGCAAATTATTGATAACACCAGACTTATTTCGAATATCATTCAAGATGCCAACATTTCACAACACCCAACCTGCCTAATCAGCCTAGACATACACAAGGCTTTCGACAGTGTAAGTTGGAATTATTTAAACTTCATTCTCGCTAAAGTCGGCATCCCTAATAACTTTATCAGAGGTTTCAATGCATTATACCACAACCCCCAAACTAGAATCAAAATTCCCGGATGTAACTCCCAATTCTTTCCTTTGAGAAGAGGCACTAGACAGGGCTGCCCTCTATCCCCTCTCTTGTTCGCCCTTGCTATCGAACCATTGGCACAAGCTCTTAGAGATCACCCTAAAATCAAAGGATATTCCAAGGGCCAAAATGAATTCAAATTGAGTTTATATGCAGATGATGTGATGTTATTCATCACAGATCAATCCCAAATCTACTCTCAGTTCTAGATCTATTTCACAATGTATCGGGCTTAGGAGTTAATCTAGATAAGTGTTCAGCCATTGCTATTAATATTCAACCTAACCTATTAGGAAAATTAAAAAATCTATTTCCCTTTAAATGGTGTTCCTCCTCTTTTAAATATTTGGGTATCTATATTACCCCTTTATATAACACACTATTTCAAGCTAATTACCCCAATCTCTTCAATAGCATTCTTAACCTTCTTAAAACTTGGTCTAACTATCGTATCTCCTTTTTGGGAAGAATCTGTGCTATCAAAATGGTCATACTACCGAAACTTCTATATTATTTCAGATCCCTTCCCATTTTAATTCCTAAAAACAAACTGGAACTGATACAGAGATCTATTAACAAATTTGTGTGGATGGGGGGTAGGCCCAGATGTAATAATGCATTACTTCATAGACCACAAACAACGGGAGGTCTGGGTGTACCTAACCTCTGGCTATACTTTCTGTCCGCCCGATTCCTTCAACTCGCACAATGGTCTAGCCCCATCAATACAACTCCATGGTTAACATTTGAATGCAGCGCCATTCTCCCATTTAGGTTAGAGAGTATAGCTTGGTCCAATATTTCAAATTCAAAAAAAATTTATAAGTTAAATAGAATTGTTGCTCACTCTCTCCAGATTTGGATCAAATACAAGGACCCATTACAGTTATCCCCTCCCACATCTTTTCAAGCCTCCTTTTTTGGGGACACCCACTTTCCTATAGCTTTCAACAACCCTGACAAGTTTATTCTATGGAATCAGGCGGGACTGACCAACTTGAAATCCCTTACACAGAACAATCTTTTCATCACATTTGAGCAACTTTGTAACACTTATAACTTCCCTGAATCGGAAATCTCGAATTACAACTTGATCAAAGAATTCTACCTCTCTCACTACACCATTAACAACCTCAATAGCCCTTCACCCTTTGAACAAATATGTATCTCCTCCTCTAGAGATAGAGGACAGATTTCTGTTTTATACAAACTTTGTAGCATCCCCCAAACCGAAGAAAAATCTAAACCTATGCACCAATGGGAACTAGAACTCAACCGCAACATCTCTATAAGAGACTGGCAGACTATGTTCAATAACCTCCGTAAGAGCTGCTGTTCCCCTGCTATCCGTGAATCCCCATTTAAATTAATGACCAGATGGTATATGTCCCCTTCAAGAATACATCAATATTACCCCAACTGTTCTCCTAACTGTTTTAGAGGCTGTTCAAACGAAGGAACTCTTTTACATATATTTTGGGACTGCAAACACTTAGTCCCAATATGGAAATCGGTCACTAAAATTGCAGACCAACTAATGATTGATGAAATTTCTCTTACCCCTCAAATATGCCTTTTGTTTGGGAAAATACCAAATGTTCCATCTCACACCAATAAACTACTACATACCGTTTGTAGCGCAGTCATCTGGATGGTCGCATGCAAGTGGCGTACTCCTCATACCTCATGGCAACAGGTTTTATCAAGAATGTCTTTGATTAGACTTTCAGAATATATCTATTGTACCTTACAAGACCAATTTAACATATATAAACAAAAATGGTCTCCTTGGGACATAATATCTAAAGACTAACGGACCCTTATTTGTAAAGCGATATCTGACATCTTTGATACTTTATATTAATTGTATTCCTCTTTTTATTACATTGGATGTACATCTTGTAACTGTTCTATGTACCTTACCTTCCAATAAAGCATTTTGTAAACAAAAAGAAATTTAAATTGCACTTAACCATTTTTTTTTGCTTCCCACAGAGATACCCTCCACCTGCTTATCGCCTCTAGCAGGTCATATGAGGTTGATAAGTTTACAGGTTGTATTTGCAGTAAGCCAATGTTTTTCTTGTATGTTTAAGGAGCAATGGAGCATTCCACTGGCATGCCCAGGGACTTGTTCCCACATGAGTGGGCAGGGCAGTGGAAACCTTGCACATTACATTGAAGGACGCAGGCCCTCTACCTTCTAAACTGTGTGCACTCATTTAAAAAAAATTTCGGTCAGGGCAGGTAAGCTGCCTTTTTTCGCCAGTCATGAACCCCGCCTTAGGGTTTTCAGAGTCTGCCATAGCTCTGTTTCAGTTTGTTGCTGTAGGTTGCTTTTTGGTCGACCCTTATTTGGTGCACACTTGGACAGCATTTGGTCATTTGAATGAGCTTCTCATGGGCTGGGTGGGGGGGGGGGGGGGGGTTCTGGGCTATTCTGGGTCTGGCCCCACTCCAGCCATCTACTTCCTATATATTATGGCCGAGTGGATGGCGGGCCTCCAGCCTTGGGACTACAATTATAATGCACAACATGTATGATCGCATTAGAATAATGACTATTCACTTGTGTACCTACTTGTCTCTTTTATCTCTCTATTTCTTTCTTCTCTTCTCTACTCTCCCCATCGGGCGGGGGGGGGGGGGCGCTGCACCCATTTGCAACGAGACATAAAAACGTGATTTTAGGATGGCTTCCACCATGAGCCTACATGAAGCCTCTACATTTGAGAGAGGCTATAACACCCCTGTAAAACGGCGACAAAATACTTTACCACTTTCATAGATCTCACGCCAACATTATACTTTTACAGAAAATGCATTTTAGACGGGACACAGTCTCTCTCCTCAAAAACAAATATTACCCCACCTGGTTCCATAGCACTAACCCAACTGCTAGATCAAAGGGGGTCTCCATAGCATTTCACGCCTCGTTCCAACCTGAGGTCTTGGACACCTTAATAGACCCGTTAGGTTGCTATATTTTTTTGAAAATAAGGTACATGCAAATTATTTTAACTATTGTAAATGTCTACTCCCCCAACCAGGACCAGCTGTGTTTCCTCTCCTCCATGGCAGCGCAGATCAAAGCATTCGGATCACCCAACCTCATCATGGAAGGCGACCTGAACATACTGCTGATACCTCGTCTGGACTCTTCCTCAGGTAGGTCCTCTGTGTCCCCCACCACTCTGGAAAGGGTCAGAGCTCTTCTCTCAACATTATCACTGACAGATGTGGCGAATACAGCATCCCGCAGAGAGGGATTACACTTATTTCTCCCCAGCGCACCAATCATACAGCAGGATTGATTACCTATTGGTTTCCCAGTCCCTTCTGGACTTAGACCCGTGGTCATCCATAGGAATGAGGATATGGTCGGACCACGCACCTGTTCACCTCTCCCTGGGACACTTCCCTGGTCCCCGGGGGGGCCATACATGGCACCTTAACGATAATCTCCTCACTCATGAGCCATGTACTCAGGCTGTATCCCAGGCTGCCAGGGTCCTCCTTACAGACCATGCTAAAGATGACACTCCCCCCATTATTAAATGGGAGGCATTGAAGTGTATCATTAGAGGCATCCTGATCCAATTTGGGGCCACACTGAAAAGAGAGTGCTCCCAGGAGATTAATAGGCTTTTGTCTCTCATCTCCTCACTCGAAGCATCCCATGAAATGGACACTAGACGTTCAAGTCCTTGTGCAGCTATCGAACGCATGCAGAGACCTTTTGCAGATCTTTTTGGAACGCTCCCTGATAGCCAGAGATAAAAAATGAAACACATGCATTATGTACAGGCTAATAAGTGTGGTAAACACCTGGCCCACACCATACATCCTAGATCTAGCAATCAACGTATATCTCACATACTTTCACCCTCTCAAACTAAAAAATACAAAAATTCAGAGATATTGGAGGAATTCCGTAAATATTATGCCAACTTGTACAATCTCGATTCTCCTATGGCCCACATTAACGGCTCGACCAACTCAGAGGATATTCACATGTACATTGGGGAAACGGCTCTCCCAACTATCTCCGCACAGGATGCCCGAGACTTAGAATCGCCAATAACCCCCTCAGAGTTCATTCAAGCGATAAAAAACCTGAAAATAGGCCAGAGCCCCGGCCCTGATGGCTATACCCCACATTTCTATAAAGTGTTTCCCGCCCAACTTGCCCCGATTATGGCGCAAGCATTCAACACAATAGATGAAGCCTACCCTTTACCAGCTTCCATGTTACAGGCTCAGATATCCGTGATCCCTAAGCCAGGTAAAGACGCTACTTTGCATTGGAACTACAGGCCCATATCACTACTGAATGTGGACCTTAAGTTGTTCTCGAGAATATTGGCAGATCGCATGGCCCCTCTATTACCAGATATAATACACGTAGACCAGGTGGGGTTCGTGCCGGGCCACGAAGCCTGAGACAACACAACGAAGACCCTACACCTCATCTCCTACATCAAGACCCACAAAATACCTACCTGCCTGTTGGCGTGTGATGTGGAGAAGGCCTTTGACAGGGTCGGCTGGCCTTTCCTGCGCCTATCGCTCCAGCAGATTGGTGTGGGTCCCAATATGTCACTCCCTCTGTCCAAGTAATCGCTAACGGTACCAGATCAAACCCTTTCCAAATTATGAATGGGACGAGGCAGGGCTGTCCCTTATTGCCCTTCCTATTTGCGATAGTGGTTGAGCACTTGGCCCAAGCTGTTCGTAACAACAACTCTATCCAGGGGATCCAAACGAAATCCGCACACTTCAAACTGTCACTATATGCCGACGACTTACTCCTATATGTTACTCAGCCTCACATTGGTATACCCTCTTTCCTGCACGAGCTTCAGCGCTTTGGTACATATAGTAATTTCAAACTGAACCAATATTAATCTGCCCCCATCCACATTAGCATGTATTCAGGCTAACTTCCCTTTTAAATGGCAACCTCGATCGAATAAATATTTAGGCAAGGAAATCCCAAGCTCCCTCGCAGACCTATACTCCTTAAATTTCGCCCCCCTTTTAACTAAAATTAGACGCCAACTGGAATCCTGGCATAATACGCAGACCTCTTGGTTCGGGCGTATGAGTGTCTTGAAAATGGACGTCTTGCCTAAGCTCTTATACATGTTTCAAACGATCCCTATCCAGTTACTTAACACATTCTTTAGGGCCCTCCGTTCAATGGCCATCAAATATGTCTGGCAAAGCAAACCTCCTAGAATTAAACATAAAACCTTGTGCCTCCCTAAATGAGACAGTGGTGTTGGGCTCCCCAACTTTGAAATATACCATGCTTCTGCAATAATATCCAGACTTCTGGAGTGGTTTCCCCGTCCTTTTCCAAAAGCGGCCTCGTTAATTGAACAGGATCTCTCCACGGCTGATCTCAGGGCCCTTTTGTGGGGACATGGTGGGGCACACAGGGTGTACCCCTCTCTGTCTCCCTTAACCAAGGCCTCACTGGCTGCGTGGTACAAACATTGCATCTCTAGATCACTCTCTATGGACCCAAGCTCACTTGCTTCCTTGTTTGACAACCCATTACTACCTAACGGCGGTGCAGGAACATCCCTGGGCTCCTATAATAGATCACAATGGCCTGTGGCTAGGGATTATGTACACCCTACCACCAGTGTTTTTAGACCCCTGCAAACCCGCCAGCCAAGTGCGGTGGATTGGCTTAGTTCCATTAGCCTCAATCGATACTGCTTACAGTTGCATAATAGAGGCAACATACATAGGCCTCTCACTTATTTAGAGGAATTGTGCACCCTTTCTGAAACACCTCGCCACACATTGTCACTGATATACAAGGAACTCTTATCCAATACACATAGGGGGCTCCCGGCTTATGCCAGACAGTGGTGTGGGGACCTAGGGACTGAAATTACTCCAGAGGAATGGCAGAAATCATTCTTGTTTACCCATAAATCCTCGGTATCAGCATATGGTCAGGAGAAGAACTTTAAATTATTAACTAGGTGGTATAGAGACCATGTATCCCTACACAGGATTTTTCCCAATTCCTCAGACGAATGCTGGAGCTGTCACGGAGAGAGGGGGACTCTTTACCTTTGGTGGGATTGTCCCCATATATGTCTCTTTTGGAAGCGCATCTATACAATAGATGAGTGTTTTTCAACTCCAGTCCTCAAGGCACACCAACAGGTCATGTTTTCAGGATTTCCATGAGTTTGCACAGGTGATTTGATCAGTTTCACTGCCTTAGTAATTACCACAGCTGTTTCATCTGAGGGAACTCCTGAAAACATGACCTGTTGGTGTGCCTTGAGGACTGGAGTTGAAAAACACTGCAATAGATTATATGACAAACCACTCTCCCCCTCCCCAAAGGTGGCACTCCTATCCATCTTAACGGCATCAATTAAGTCACAAAAGCAAAAGCAAAGTTTACTCAAATCCTTCCTGTTGGCTGCCCGACAAGTTATCTCCAGGCACTGGAAAACAGAACTTACCCCCCCGATTTACCACTGGGTCAGTACATTCAATGACATAATGCTGATGGAGGAAATGCAGGCTAGGGAAATGGATACCAGGGAAAAACATCACTCCAGATGGAGCCTTTGGGTACATTACTCAAACTCTGTAACTTTTTTTTTTGTTCCACAAGGTTTTATTAAAGGAAATAGAAAGTACAGAACGTAAGGTAACAAATACCAATGATTATACATAGGGATTGATTAGTATATCATTAATGATCGCTTATATTGAACATTATCACAATCAAGGGTAACAAGAATATTTAGGGGTAATGGAGTCTTACAATTCTGAAGATGCCTAAATGGTAGTTCGATCAGTCTGCGTGTTTAAGCCAAGATAAAGAGGGATGGGGGTAAGGGAAGGGTAGGGGGGAGGGATTGGATGGGGGGGGAGGAGAAATAGGGGGGGGTCAGAGGGGGGAGTACAACTCAGTATGGGGTTTGGTGCCTTGCTTTGTCGTTTTCTTTCGAGATCAGATTTCAGATTAATAGGAATATTGGATAGTTGTAGGAGGACCCACAAGCAGAATATTTAAAGTAAAAGGTCTTTATAGGATTGGGAAGATTTGAATTCAATCCATAGCAGCCAGGTTTTGTGATATTTATGAATGTTTTCGGTGGATATAGCTACCAACTCCTCCATCTCTTGGATTTTATTTATTTTATGTATCCAGTTCGTGGTGGAAGGAGGAGTTTGTTGCCTCCAAAGAGGGGGGATGCATGTTCTGGCGGCGTTTATTAGGTGCATGGCTAGAGATTTTTTAAATGTGGGACCTATAATGCTGGAGTGGTGGAGGAGATATTGTTGGAATGAGAAATCAATTGGATATGAGGTCGTTTTTTGGATGGTATCATGTACTTTTTTCCAGAAGGGGATGATGATCGGGCATTCCCACCAAATGTGCAGCATCGAGCCTGGGTGGGATTTGCATCTCCAACATTGGTCTGGGATAGTTGGAAAGATTTTATGTAAGATTGTGGGCGTCCTATACCAGTGGGAAAGCACCTTATAGTTGTGCTCTTGCATGGCTACATCACGTGGACCCTTCAGGGCTGTTTCACAAGCCTGTTCCCATTGTTCCTCTGTAAGAGTATTATCATTAGTCATGCCCCAGGCCTTCTGTAAGTGAGGTATTTGGCTTGGCTTCTCTAGGTTAAGCAGAGAGTAGATAGTCGCTATGATATGGCGACGTGGTTGACCTAGGCATAGGTCCTCGAATGTGGTCTTGGTCCTAGAGAAGGCTAGCCTATGATGTGTATTGTTTAAGTAGTTATAGATCTGTCTAAATGGCCAAGATGGTATTGTGGGTATGTTCTGTCTGTTGGCTATTTCTTCAGGTGTAGAGATTTTACCCTTTTTAAAGAAGTGTATTGCTCTCGGGATATAGTCAGGAGGAAATGAGGCAAAGTCTTTAGAAGATCCCGGCTGAAAATCCGGGTTGAAGCCCAGAGGTGTCATGGGACCCGGGATAGATGTTAATTTTGTGTTTGTAGCCATGCTATGTAGAGCTTTGATCGATGAGTATGCCAGTGGGTGATGTCTTGCTGGATGGTTTTTGTGTTTGATTGGAATCCATGTTATGATCTGGGGTGGGGCTCCTATAATCAGAGATTCAATCTCTACCCAATCTTTTTGGTTCCCATGTATGTGCCAGTCAACTGCTTTCGCGAGTAGAGCTGCCTGGTGGTATTGGGAGAAGTTTGGGAGGCCAATGCCGCCTTTCGATTTGGGGGCCTCCAATCTATGTATACTAATCCTAGGCGTGAGATCTTTCCACAGGAAGGCATTGACCATGGTTTTAAGATTTTGGAAGAATGTTTTGGGGAGGGCAATCGGAATGGCTTGTGTTAGATATAGAAACTTAGGAAGAGCAGACATTTTCAATGTTGCCGCCCTTCCGAACCAGGATAGTTTTAATTTGTTCCACTTAGCCAGGTCCTCCGAGAAGCCCCGGAGAAGGGGAAGAAAATTGTGTTGATATAGGAGATTCAAGTCAGCTGGGAGTTTAATGCCTAGGTAAGGAACTGCCGTTGATTGCCACGAGAACGGAGAGAGATTTTTAATTGAGTGTAGGGTGTTGTCTGGGAGTGAGATATTAAGGGCTTGTGATTTAGAGTAATTTATTTTAAAATTTGAGAGTTCACCATATGTTTGGAATTCCTTAAGCAGGTTGGGGATTGTAATCAGGGGTTTGGTAAGGAATAGTAGTATATCGTCCGCAAAGGCGGCTAGTTTGTATGTTTTATTCGCAATGTTTACTCCCGATATGTCGGGGTTATTTCGAATATGTGCAAGTAGGGGCTCAAGAGTTAGTACGAATATTAAGGGAGATAGAGGGCAGCCCTGTCTAGTTCCGTTTTTAATGGAGAAGGCCTCCGACAGGCACCCATTTACCCTCACCCTTGCACAGGGATTGGAGTACAGACTCAGGATACTGGCTGTCATGAATTCTCCTAAGCCTATATGTTGAAGGACCTCTTTGAGGAAGTCCCAGGCTACCCTGTCGAAGGCCTTCTCCGCATCAGTTGACAACATGAAGCCCTCTAGGCCTTCTCTTCGTAACCATAGGTTAATGTTGATCGCCTTGATCGTGTTGTCCCGGGATTCCCTTCCAGGGACTAAACCTGCTTGGTCTGGGGAGATTAGGCGCGTTAGTAGTGGGAGGATTCTGGAAGCTAGGATTTTCGCGTAAATTTTTTACGTCTGTGTTTAAAAGGGAAATGGGCCGGTAGCTACTGGGGTGGGCAGAGTCTTTACCTGGTTTCGGAATGACTGTGATGAATGCCTGTAGTAAGTCTCTGGGGATTTTGGTTTCTGTGGCTAGGGTATTAAACGTTCTGGTAAAGTGGGGTGCTAGGACAGTGGCGAGAGATTTGTAGTATAGGTTCGGAAGGCCATCTGGCCCGGGGCTCTTTCCCGGTTTCAAGTTTTGGGTGGCTAGAATGAATTCACTCGGGGTTATTGGGGTTTCCAAAGCTTGGGTTTCCTCAGGAGTTAGCTTAGGAGTGTTGGCGTTGGCTAGGTAAGACCTGATTCTCTGTGTGCGGTGATTGGGTGGGTCTTTTGCGGGCATGTTGGTGGGGATATTATATAGTTTAGAATAATATTCTACAAATACATTGGCGATTTCCTCTGTCCTGTTGGTGTTAATGCCTTCTCTAGTTCTCATCTGTGGTATGGTGAAGGAACTTTTTTTTTCTTGTAGGTATCTCGCTAGCAGTTTCCCATTTCTATTGGCATGTTCATAGAACAACTTGGAGGACAGAAGGAATTTCCTCTTGGTTTGTATTCCAAGATGCTCAATGAGTTCTCTTCTGGTTTGTGTTAGTTCGTCAAGGGTTTTCTGGGCCTGGGAGTATTTATGTTGTATTTCCAATTTGCGTATTTTATTAGTGAGGAGGTCAGTCTGTGCTTGATTGGATTTCTTAATTCGTGCGGAGAGTGCTATACAGGAGCCGCGAATTACGCACTTATGTGCCAGCCATGTGTTTATTTGCGATATCTCTGGGGAGGAGTTTAATTCAAAATATGTTTTTAGATCTGTCTCTAGCAAGTTTTTATGCGTGGGGTTCGAGAGTAAGGAAGGATTGAGTCTCCAGGTTTTATTTCTTCTTTCGTGGGTTGGGATTTTCAGTGTTATAGTAATGGGGTGGTGGTCGGATAAGTACATCGGTTCAATGGTTGCTTTGTGAAGGTATTTGAGGTCGTTTTGTGATAGGAAGAGGTAGTCTATTCTAGAGTATTTCTGGTGGGGGGGGAGAAAAATGTGTAGTCTTTAGTTTCTGGGTGTAAGGTGCGCCAGGTGTCATGCATAGTGAGCGTATTGAGTTGTAATTTGATTTGTTTCAGTGCTCTGTATGGGAGAGCTGAAGAGCCTGTGGAGGAGTCTAGTTGGGGTTGGAGAGGAACATTGAGGCCCCCCCCCCCAAGATGACCATGCCCTCATGAAAATTTATCAGTAGGTCGAAGACTTTTCTAGTGAAGGGGACTTGGTGGGTGTTCGGGGCATAAACATTTGCTAATGTGACCGGTTTATTATTGAGCATGCCTTTGAGAAAGAGGAATCTGCCCTCTGGATCTTGTTTTTGGGCCTTTAACACAAAGGGGAGGTTGCGCTCCATCAGAATCGCAACCCCCTTTGTTTTGGCTTTAGAAGAGGAGGCATGGTAAGTTGTGGGGTAATATTTATTGTTGAATTTTGGGGTAAGAGGGTTTCTGAAGTGTGTTTCTTGAAAAAATGCAATTTGAATTTTTTGTTTATGGAGATCTCTTAAGGTAGCTGACCTTTTTTCAGGTGTATTGAGACCCCTAATATTTAAGGACATAATTTTGAGCTTATAGTGGTTTGGCATCTTGATGAGCTGCTAAAGCACAGGGCCGAGGTATAGGAATAAGTCGCTAATTTGGTAATAAAGAGTTGCACTGGGGGGGGTAGGGGAAAATAGGGTGTAAGGGGGGGTGGGATCCCTGTGTTATGCAGGAGGTCCGTACAAGACGTTCCTGCAAGGGTATCCCTTGGTCTGAGAGGTCTTAGTGAGAATCGAGAGGAAGTTTCCCGATCCACTAATGTCTAAGGGGGAGACCTCTATAGGGACAGTCCGGGTAAACCGGGCTGAAGAAGGGGTGTCTGGTCTAGCGCGGGATGTGGAGAAATGGCTCTCCTGTGGGGGAGAAACTGTGGTCTAACTTCTTTGTGCAACTAGTACAATCTACAACGTTAGCTGCAATACTATATACACACATAGGGCAACATATGAAATACAACAGTATCCTTGAACAGTGGGATGGGAAATACTTCCATCTGTTCTCAGGTTAAGTAGGAGTGCACACAGGGGAGAGAGAACCGAACGGTATGCTCCGGTTCCCTATGCGCACTCCAAAGGTATGGTGTTCTCCTTTCAACATAGTTCCCCATTTAATGCTTCCCAATGATGCCAGTTATCTGCTCAGTGGCAAGGAAGGGAGGCCCAAAGGACGACCGTGATCATTCCTGGTTAGTGAATGATATTTTATAGGAGAGAGCTCACCGTCAGAGTTAGTCAGGAAAGATATCAGCCTGTATTGGGTTCGGTCTGATTCTCACGAGCTCCCCGCAAACCGTCCCAGAGGCTACGTCCGAATGAGGTCTCTAAGGCAAATCAAACTGTATGAAAAGGTGCCTATAAGTCTCAGGCAAGATCCTGGGTCATCCGATTCCGGGAGCGTCCCCAGTCCAGTCCACCCGATGGGTTTCCCAGGCGGTCACCGCGTAGGTGCTGTCCGAGGAAGCTCTCTAAGATCGTGGATGACGGTCGTGTGGCTATCGTTTCGGGCAGCACGTGATAATCTGGAGCAGTCCACGTTCATGGATAAACTGACCGCCCACAATACTGAATGAAGTCTGATCGGTTTACGTTCGGTCGTATGTGTTGCTCCGGGAGGCCTCGGTGGTCCTGAAGCACAGGTTTGAGGTTGATGGAGTTGTGTAGTCAATGTGGGTGGCCGCTGCTCAGGGGGGATGCCGTAATGAAGTAGGTCGAGAGTGTGGGGTATAGGTCAGCCATAGGTTGAACGGGGGTGTAGCTGCTCGCGTTAGTCACATAGGAGCAGGGCATAGTCAGAGTAAATGTGGTGTTTTGTATAGTACTTATCTGGATACGGTTGAGAGGTTTCCTGGTTAATTCATAACTTTGCCTATTCAGCCGCTGGAGCCTCGGGTGCGACTGGAGCAATAGCAGGGATCCGATCTCTTCTTCCTCTGCGATAGGGGGTAAATGGTTGGCGGCGTCTCAGTGTGTGTTGTTCGTGGATAGGCGGGAGGTGGTCTTTCCAGGAGTCTTGTATTGAGAATTCTCTGTACCAGTCTGGCCCCGGGATTTCGGGTATATTGACAAATTCGAAAAATTGTGGAAGATCAGCCGGGGTGTGCATTGTAAAAGAGCGCCCTTGAATTGTGACACATAGGCCGAATGGAAAGCGCCATTTGTAGATGATCCTCCGTTCTTTCAGGGCTTCTAGAATTGGCCGGAGGGCTCTTCGGTGCCCCAGGGTGATTTGCGACAAGTCTTGAAAAATTTTTATGTTGGCTTTGTTGAAGCGGATTTCCTCTTGTTCCCTTGCCCTGTAGGCTATCTCCTCTTTCAGCTTATAGTCAACAAAGCAGCATATGATGTCCCTTGGCGGATCTCCTTCCCTGCCTTTCGGCCTGAGAGCTCTGTGGGCTCGTTCGAATTCGATGGGCGAGTCTTGGGCTCGTTCAATGAGACTATTGAACAGGGATTGCAGAGCCAGTGGAATCTGATCATGCTCGACAGTTTCGGGGATTCCCCGGATCCGAAGATTTTTTCTTCTTCCTCGGTTATCGAGGTCTTCTAGTCTTCTCTGCATATCGATCATTTGATAGTGATATTGGGCCGCGTGTTGTTGTAGGTCTATGATGTCCGCATCATGGCGCCCCGCGGCTCTTTCCACTTGCTCCAGCCGGTCTGATACGCCCCGCAACTCATCCTTGAGTTCCACCACGGCCTCGGTCAGGGCTCCCTTAATGTCCGATGCAATAAGTTGTAGGTCCGACATCTTTGGAACCTGTTGGAGCAGATTCATCAGGGTCTCCTGGTCAGAATGTGCCTTTTGCTTAGGCGTGCTCTCCGCCACCTTAGGTGATTTAGACTGAGGGTGTGCGCTTCCCCTCGGTGTCACCGTCCCGCTCGAAGTACTGGGTTGTGTGCGGAATAAATCCGGTAGATTTTTGCTCTGCTGGGTAGCTGGGGTGTTGTTGAATGGCAGTTGTCTACCAATCTTGCCCATTCTGCTTTGTAGACTGTGTTAAAGGCAGTGTTTCTCCCCTGGAGAACCGGAGCTCCTTTCTTAGGCAGCCATCTCACTGCGCGCCAGGCCACGCCCCCTAACTCTGTAACTTTTTAAGAGACCTTTCTTACTTAAGGGGCTCCCCGGCTTCTCCTCTCTAACTGAGACCCCTCATGGGGTTGGGAGGAGAGGACGGGAAACTTGCAGAAATGATTGTCTCGGCTGGTGGAACGATGGGGTGCGCTGCCCCTCGCCCGACTGCTTGCTATACTCTTTCTTTCCCTCTTTCTCTCTTTTTCTTTCTGGGGCCCCTAGGCCCCTCTTTTGCTCTTTTGTTCCTGTCTTCCTCTCCCTCTCTCTCCTTTCTTTTCCCCCTTTATTGACTCTTTTTTTTATTATTATCTCCAATCTGTAATTAACCTAACATGTATATACTATGTGGCAATCTCACTAAGGTAGGGGTACACCACAAGGGCGATCCTACCCCTTCATGAGAAGTGAGCAACACTAATACAGATTTAATAATTAAGACTGAATAAAGTACAGTTTTATCACTGTGATCACTAGTAATACCATGACTTGTATTTCACACCTTTTTATATTGATCATCTATGTAATTACCAGCTTATCAGGGTGTTGCTACACTCCTATGTTATGTTTTCTTCTTTTTTTTGTAAAACATAATAAAATATATATTCAATCTAAAAAAACAAACATGCCGTCATACTTACCTGCTCTGTGCAATGGTTTTGCATAGAGCACCCAGATCCTCCTCTTCTTAGGTCCCTCACCAGCACTCCAGGTCCTTCCCTCCTGCCGAGTGCCTCCACAGCTCTGTGTGCTAATTCAGACATGGAGCCGTGGCTTGGCCCCACCCCCTCTCTATCCTTATTGACTCAATGGTGCCCACTGCTGTCTCAGCCAATGAGGAGGGAGAGTCTCATGCAACATCGCTGGATCAAGATGGGGCTCAGGTAAGTTTTAGGGGGGGGGGGGCTGCTGCACACAGAAGGTTTTTTATCCTAATGCAGAGAATTCATTAAGATAAAAAAAAAACCTTCTGCCTTTAAAACCACTTTAAATCTTTACCAAGTTAGCCTCAGTATACTGAAGTAAATAAAGCTATCCCCCCTTAATGCAAAGGAAAATAAATGTGAACTATTTCTACAAAGAATACATTGTTAATGGTTGTGGGGAAATGATGATATACTTTTAACATAGTCTTAAAGAGGTTAAACCCTTTAATGCATTAATATCTTTAAAAGCAAAAGTCAAAATCAATGTAAGACTAGCAAAACAGCTAACTCATCATTTTGAAACCAGTATAATGTGAAATGTTATTGTGTTTTCATTATATACATGTTTAATGGCATATTATGAAATATCTGCACATTTCCTCCAAGAATCTGGGCCAGAATAAATTGATGTTACCAGTGTTCCTTACAGTGAACAGTACCTCATTCCTGAACTTATATCTAGATTTTATTTCTCAACTACAGTGCAGGAGCATTTTGTAATGACATTGACTGATGATATCCATTAAAACAAGAAGTATGGCAGCCTTCACATGTCTTGTTAGTTTAAATTGAATTTATTTTGAAAGATTAACTTTGAAAATATGTTTTTTTTCCCTTCAACTGCATTTCTTTAGAAAAGGTGAACCTATTTGGATGTAAGAAAAACAAACAATATACATTATTTATACATGGTAGACAGATATACAAAGGCTAGATAGATAGAAAGAGTTGATCCTGATGATGTTGGATTTGGACCGAATTTCATGAATTCTCATGTCCCAATTCAAATCTGAAGAAGTTCAATGTTACAGAAAGCTATTTTGGCTCCACCATCTCATCGGGCAGGGCAGACAGGAGCTCTCTAAAACAATAAAACTAATAAACCAATATATATATATATATATATATATATATATATATATATATATATATATATATCTTTGTTTTACAATATCTATATCTTGTTAAGTTTCAATTTTGCAATATTATCTGAGAGAGAGGTAAATTGAGTGGATGGAGTTCTAGGTCATGTAATAGTCAGTGTGGGTATGCCAGGAATTTCCCATTCAGCACCCTGGAAAAACCCCAAAACCCCTCATGGGTTCCATATTCAATCTGTTTGGGAAATTGCCAGGCTCAAGCATTATATCTTACCTGGGAATCCTGGTGAGAGTGTAATGCTCCTTCTGAGCGCTGCTGGTGGATGCATATTACAGGAAACCATTTATAGCACAGTGACTTTTGTGACACAATTTATTAGATATAATATCAGCTGAGCTTCATGTTTAATGCTGCTTTCCAGGTCCTAGTTGTAGTTCATAGTCTTCTGAGTCCAGCCCAGGGCCATATCTCAATAAATTGGGCAGCCAGAGACTAGAACGAATGTTAAGATATAAAAAAAAGTGGTAGGATATCACAGATATTCCCTTGGTTCAGTGATAATATTGATATTGCATTAATTAATCAATAGACACGTATTCACAATTTTGAATTTGAAAGGACAGCAGAGATGGGGGATTGAAGGAACTGACACATCATTGCTAATGATCTTCCTAACAGGCTTGTGTATAATGGTGGACAACTGTGATCGCTCCACCCAAAAACTGAACCATTGCAATCTGCCTATGCCTTTTTAACATTGGTATTTCTGCATTGTGATCGCTCCACCCAAAAACTGAACCATTGCAATCTGCCTATGCCTTTTTAACATTGGTATGTCTGCATTGTGATCGCTCCACCCAAAAACTAAACCATTGCAATCTGCCTATGCCTTTTTAACATTGGTATGTCTGCATTGTGATGGCTCCACCCAAAAACTGAACCATTGCAATCTGCCTATGCCTTTTTAACATTGGTATGTCTGCATTGTGATCGCTCCACCCAAAAACTGAACCATTGCAATCTGCCTATGCCTTTTTAACATTGGTATATCTTCTTATACTAGTTTAATCTTTCTTAAACTGAACACTGACTGTTTAAATGTCTTTGCTGAACTGCTCTTGTCACTGCTGTTTAAATTACATCTGTAGCCATGTTCAATCACACTGTTTATTTATTTAGCCTATAGCCTTACCTAAATTTATGGTTTTCTTATCTTTACAATTTTTGGCCTGTGTTGCATTTTGATTGCAGTTTTAGAAGTTTTAATGGGATAGCTATGTGCCTTATATCATCTCCTAATTGATTAATTGTTTACCTCCACCCCCACCCATCACAGTATAAAACCAAGCCTTGCTTATGGGGGGAAGCATTGCAGGGGGGTAGACATTGCAGAGGGGTTCTTTCAACAAAGTGGGGTTCTTTAAATAAGTGGGCACTTCAGTTCTTGCACTTCAGCGATTCGCACAAAGCGAATACTAACAAGAAACTACTTTAACACCAGACTACAGGTAACCTCATTTCCAAAACACTTTCCTCTCCAGAACATGCAGACCTTTCCTCTCCTATTCACAATAGCAGCCTCTCTCCTCAAACTATCTTTTCTTCACCCGTCCTCCCCACCCCACAATCTGTACATATCATCCTCACTTCTCCCCTCTCCCTATTACTGCACTCATCACCTCTTTCTAACTCTATGCCCACATGATAACAAAACCAGGATGCTCAAGCACGTCCCCTCATATAAATCATATTCCCATATTACTTCCCTTTCTCTTCTGCTTCTCCTAGCCTCTGGAGATATTTCCCCAAACCCTGGGCCTCTCTCATTCAAAACCCAACATGCCCATCACCACCACCCCACACCCTCTGGCAGTAGTCGCAATGTACACAATTTAATCTCCATCCCCCTTCTTCCCAAAACCACCCTACCCTTACGCTGTGCCCTCTGGAACGCCCGCTCTGTCTGCAACAAGCTCACCGCCGTTCACGACCTATTTCTCACTAATTCCTTTCATCTACTTGCTATCACCGAAACCTGGCTCCACGGATGCGATTCTCCTTCTCCTGCTTCCCTCTCCCATGGTGGCCTTCTCTGGACTCACTCCCCTAGGCCTAATGGACGCAAGGGAGGTGGAGTGGGATTCCTCTTATCCCCACAGAGCACTTTTCAGGTTCTTCACTCTCCTCCCTCTCTGTCACTCTCATCATTTGAAGCCCACTGTATACGTCTATTCTCTCCAACCTCCTTAAGAATTGCTGTGATCTACCGGCCTCCTGGACCGCTGTCAACTTTCCTTGATGAATTTTCTGCCTGGCTACCCTTCTTCCTCTCTTCTGAAA
>BLSH010043293.1:369873-383163 GCA_018402905.1 Glandirana rugosa
GCGTACATCGGTACTATACATAAGGGTCTTCCTTAGTGAAAATAGAATGAAACCAATTTTTATATAAGGGAGACTAGAAATCCTTTTTCTAAAAACGTCATCTGTCGGACCACGGAAGGTAGGTTCTATTGTGTCGAGTGAGGACTGAGACGTCGGCTTTTCCAGACCACTCCGATGTCAATAATATAATAATATGTCCTAAATATATCGCGGCTGTCAAACGCGTCGCGAAATGTTATAATCCCGTCTGTCATGTTTAATGTTATGTTAAGTTATGTCCTCCTTAGTCTCCTGGGACGAGCAATCTCGAATGTTAGATCCTCCCTCCCAATTTACTATGATTTCCCGTCATTTGACGTCCCCTACTCGACTAACTCTTTTTTCCTCACATCAATAATCCACCACCGTCCTATCCGAAGGGACTTCTCTTTTCAAGCGATCCCTGAAAACTTTTCTCTTCAGGGAAGCCTATCCTGCCACCACCTAATAACTACACTCCTTTTTTCTCAATCAGCTCATCCCCTGCAGTTTACTGCCCTTTAGTATCATTTAACCCTCCCTCCTAGATTGTAAGCTCTAACGAGCAGGGTCCTCTGATTCCTCCTGTATTGAATTGTATTGTAATTTGTACTGTCTGCCCTAATATTGTAAAGCGCTGCGCAAACTGTCGGCGCTATATAAATCCTGTATAATAATATAATAACTGTAGCCTCACCAGACCTTTTCGGCTGCAGAGTCAGGAGTGAGCTGTGTTATCTTGGATGGAAGGCACCAGGCTGTCTACTGCAAAAATCTTTTTCCTAAAGATCAGAGGGAATATATTTTTAACCAAAGTAAGATAAAAGTGATTCCTTCTGGGAATACATATCATGGCTACATGCGCATATAAAGTTGTAGGTGTCCATTACACAGAATCTCAAAAAGACAGTTAGATGGGGCTTGGTTTCAACAGCCATGCAGTGCCTGAATGCGTTGAGATCAGGCTAAGGTGCTGTTGAAAATCACACACCTGATCCCGTCATCAGAACTGGTGGTTCATTATAGCACATGACCTCTTCAGGATGCAAGAACCATCTTCAAGGCCAGAGAGGGAACATCCTCTGAAGAAATGATAAAGTTGACAACCCGAGAAAAGAACTGGATAATTCATATGGACACTGTTCTGGACACAGCAGATTGCTGTATTTTCTTGGTGTGCACACACCAACAGGAAAAACCATAGTGCCCAAAACGGTAACGTTTATTTCTGTATCTGTCACTGTCTGGAGTCAGGCTCAGAGTCCAGTAGTTATAACAATGGAGCAGCACCCACAGACAAATGGGACAGGTATACATGCAGGTCATCCTGGCTGATGACACGGATTCACCTAAGGTGCAGGGTCTAAGTACTAACTGGTATTCACCAGAGTTTCTGATGGTGGAGATGTGTTTTGCTGTGTGTTAGTGCTCAGGATCGCCCCACCAGGAGGTGAGCAAGCCAAAGTCAAGTAGCCAATATAGCAGGTAGGGATCAAGCAGAAGCATAGTCAGTAAACAAGCCAAAAGTCAGTAACAAATGGTTGCAGATTGGGATAAAGCAGAAGCATAGTTGAGGAACAAGCCAAAGGTTGGTAACGCATGGTAGCGAAGATATGGATGGCAGTAGGAGACAAAAGCAAGATATTGGCTGCAGAGAGCACAATAATATGGCAAGCGGAAAGTGCAGAGAAATATCTTAAATTAGGAAGTACATTGGAGGAACAAATAATTTAAGGTTCAAGACAAACAAGGTTCAAGGCAGGATCATTGAAGAAATTGCCCAGGGAACTGTACAGCATTCCAGGTGGCTCAGCAAGAAGATTCATTGCCAGATATTAGGGATGGGCCCGATGTTCGAGTCGTATGTTAGGTCAACTCGAACATCAGACATTCACCCATTCATAATAATTAGAACATTATGGGGCGTTTGCGGAAAATTTAAGTGCCCTATAATGCAGTGCGAGACCTTGGGGAATGACACCTGCTGATTGGCCAAAGCATGCACATGACCTTCATGCTTCGGTCAATCACAGCGCACCCTGCTGTGAGAGCTATGATTGGCCAAAGGCAGGGTATCATAGGCCAATTATGGCTCAGGGGTCTCAGTCCACGCCCCACACCATATAAGGCCCCTTGAACAGCGGCCATATCTAGTGTGTGAAAGTGGAGAGAGACTGAAGAATTGAGCTAGTTTTGCTAGGTTAGTTAGTGGCATGTAGGCAGTGTAGTATATAGATACAGTGTAGCTAGCCTATATACATTCAGTGCAAGCAGTGTAGTATATAGTTACAGTGTAGCCTATATACAGTCAGTGCAGGCAGTGTAGTATATAGATACAGTGTAGCCTATATGCAGTCAGTGCAGGCAGTGTAAGAATAAATATATACAGTGTAGTGTTTATATATATATATATATATATATATATATATATATATATATTTATTATGTATACGCTGCATTCAGTGTAGACTATATATACAGCACATTTAGTGTAGCCTATATACAGTTAGTGCAGGCAGTGTAAGAAAAAAATAAAATAAAAATATATACACACACAGTATAGTGTATATATATAGACAATATCTCAAAAAAGTGAGTACACCCCTTACATTTTTGTAAATATTTTACTATAAATTTTCATGTGGCGACACTGAGGAAATTACACTTTGCTACAATGTAAAGTAGTGAGTGTAAAGCTTGTATAACAGTGTAAATTTGCTGTCCCCTCTAAATAACTCAACACACAGCCATTAATGTCTAAACCACTGGCAACAAAAGTGAGTACACCCCTAAGTGAAAATGTCCAAATTGGGCCCGAAGTGTCAATATTTTGTGTGTTCACCATTAATTTTCCGGCACTGCCTTAACCCTCTTGGGCATGGAGTTCCCCAGAGCTTCACTGGTTTCCACTGGAGTCCTCTTTCACTCCTCCATAACAACATCACAGAGCTGGTGAATGTTAGAGACCTTGCACTCCTCCACCTTCCGTTTGAAGATGCCCCACAGATGCTCAATAGGTTTAGGACTGGAGGCATGCTTGGCCAGTCCATAACCTTTACCCTCAGCTTCTTTAGCAAGGCAGTGGTCATCTTGGAGGTGAGTTTGGGGTCATTATCATGTTGGAATACTGCCCTGTGGCCCGGTCTCTGATCATGCTCTGATTCAGTATGTCACAGTACATGTTGGCATTCATGGTCCCCTCAATGAGCTGTAGCTCCCCAGTGTTGGCAGCACTCATGCAGCCCCAGACCATGACACTCCCATCAACATGCTTTACTGTAGGTAAGGCACACTTGTCTTTGTACTCCTCACCTGGTTGCCACCACACACGCTTGACACCATCTGAACCAAATAAGTTTATCTTGATCTTATCAGACCACAGGACATGGTTCCAGTAATCCATGTCCTTAGTCTGCTTGTCTTCAGCAAACTGCGGGCTTTCTTGTGCATTATCTTTAGAAGAGGCTTTCTTCTGGGACAACAGCCATGCAGACCAATTTGATGCAGTGTGTGGCGTATGGTCTGAGCACTGACAGGCTGATCCCCTCCACCCTTCAACTTCTGCAGCAATGTTGGCAGCAATCATATGTCTATTTCCCAAAGACAACCTCTGGATATGACTCTGAGCACATGCACTCAACTTCTTTGATCGACCAAGGCGAGGCCTGTTCTGAGTGGAACCTGCCCTGTTAAACCGCTCTATGGTCTTGGCCATGGTACTGCAGCTCAGTTTCAGGGTCTTGGCATCTTCTTATAGCCTAGGCCATCTTTTAAGATCCTCAGAGAGTTCTTTGCCATGAGGTGCCATGTTGAACCTCCAGTGACCAGTATGAGAGAGTAGGAGCGATAACACTAAATTTAACACACCTGCTCCCCATTCACACCTGAGACCTTGTAACACTAAACGAGCCACATGACACTGGGGAGGGAAAATGGCTAATTGGCCCAATTTTGACATTTTCACTTAGGGGTGTACTTACTTTGTTGCCAGCGGTTTAGACATTAATGGCGGTACGTTGAGCTATTTTGAGGGGACAGCAAATTGACACTGTTATTCAAGTGATTCACTCACTACTTTACATTGTAGCAAAGTGTAATTTCTTCATTGTTGTAACATAAAAAGATATAATAAAATATTTACAAAAATGTAAGTGTACTCACTTTTGTGAGATACTGTATATTCGTACACTGCCTGCACTGACTCTATATACTGCACACTGAATGAGCTGTATATATAGTCTACACTAAACTTATGAGCACAACTGTATATATACGCTGTTTTCACATACTGTACCCTGGTCTAATTTATTTTTCAGAGAATATGAATGAGAAAACAAAAACAATTATTTCACTTATGGTTAGTGTTTGGCTGAAGCCATTTATTATCAACTGTGTTTACTCTTTTTAAATTTTAATGACAACAGAAACTACCCAAATAACCCACTCGCACGTACAGTTAAATAACCAGTAAGAGATCACAAGGGAGCTCACCCTGGGACTCAGTATGCTTACGCTGAGAGAGCTAAGACCTAGAGTTGGTGGTTGCTCAAAGGACTGCAAAAGAAAAAGGTTTGCGTTTGTGTGTTTGAGGGTGTCAGGGACAAGCCTGCCATCATATAGAGAGGTCTCCTGCTGTATTAGTTTAGAGCCAGACGGCAAGGTTTTGTTTTGATGTTTTGTTTATTTTATGACTTGCAACCTTTTTGCTAAATAAAACTGGCAACCAGCCAGACTTTTAAGAAAGTTGGTCTTCCCCCTATCTTTTTCCCAGGAAAGGTGACCCACACAAGCTAATCTCCCACACGTGGTGGACTCAGAGGGCATCTTTCCAAAATGGAGGAGATGTTGAAGGCCGACTGCGGCTCAGCGGGAAACCAACCTCCAGGTCGCACAGGCTACTGCAGCTCAGCGGGATGAGAGTCGCCGACATCATGAGGCTCAGTGGGAGGGCAGTTGCCAGGCAATCACAGCACAGCAGGAAGCGAGTCGACAAGCTATTGCAGCTCAGCAGGACGCAATTTGTCAGGCCATCGCAGCACAGCAGGAATCGAATCGCCAGGCCATTGCAGCATAACAGGAGGTGAATCGCCAATTTGCAGAGGCCCTGCTAGAATTAAAGAAGGGTCCACACCTCCTGTGACTGTGGAAACAAATTTAGTATGCGCCCCTTACCACCTGCATAAGATGACACCTGCGGATGATGTGGAGGTGTACCTCACAACTTTTGAACGAGTCGCTTTTCGCAAAGGATGGCCAAAAGAACAGTGGTCAGGACTGCTAGCACCTTTTCTGACAGGTGAGCCCCAAAGGCCTATTTTGATTTGGAACCCGATAAGGCCCAAGACTTTGAGTCACCAAAAATGGAGATCCTCACACGCCTGGGTGTCACCATGGCAGTTCGGGCTCAACGGGTGCATCGGTGGACTTACAGCATGGACCATCCACCACACTCCCAAATGTTTGACTTAATACATCTCACCAAGAAGTGGTTAAAGCCGTAGCCTCCGATTGTGCAGCGTGTGGTCATGGACCGGTTTTGCATGCGTTCCCTGTGACTTTGAGGAAGTGGGTCAGCCAGGGAGACCCCAAAACAGCAACCCATTTGGTGGACCTTGTGGAGAGATACAGGGCGGCTGAGGACTTGTGGTACCCATCTGTGCCCCACTCCAATGTATCTAGGAGTGAAAATTGCACAGCGGATCCGGTAAGACTGTCCCAATGCTCAAGGGCATTGGGAAGATTAATAACACTGCTGTAATGACTAACAAGACTTTGGGCTCTAGACCTGGAGACTGGCCAAGAAAGCCAGGAAAGTCTTGTGGGACCCTTGAGAGGACTGTGTATAGAGCACACACAGTGCTACCAATGCCATGTATTGGGCCATATTGCCGCCAATTGTCCCCTGAATGATGAACTCATGCAATGCGATTATACTTATGTGAATAGACACCTTTCTCCTTTTGCACAGGTTGCATGTACAGCATCATGTTCAAGTCGCATAGAGAAGCAAATGTGTGTGATTGCTATTGATGGGAAAACCGTCACTGCGCTGCTTCACTCCGGTTGTTAGGAGAAATCCTGCCTTATTAAGACTTACTAGCGCTATTTGCACTTTCGCGCGCGCGCCTGTGCACGTTCGCGCATGCGCCGGAAACAGCGTCAAACAGCTCTATTTCAACAGGATACACCTTGCAACAAGTGCTGTCTGATCTTCAGCGTTACCTGTACTAACCTGCAACCTGTTAACCTGTCACCGACCCGGCTTGTTTACAACTCTCCTGCTGTCTGCCTGCACCCGATCCTGGCTTGTCTATGACCACGCTTCTGCCTGATCTTCTGATACCTCTGCTGCCTGCCTGTTGATGACCCTGCTCGGAATTGACCACCCACCTGCCTGCTCCTCTTGTACCGTTCTGCTAGCCTGTTGCCGAACCTGTTTTTACCTGACTCCGCTCTTGTGCCTGTTGCCATCCAGACCTCAGTGGCTCCCAACTCTGCAGCATCTCAGCTCAACTGGGTCGCTCCTATCTAACTACACCTTCCACCCGTAAGTCATCTCCACCTCCAGCTGACCGCCTGCTGGCGAACATCATTGGACTGTCACAGGCACTCATACCTCACCGTGCTCTTGTGGCCTCTGTCTCAACCCCAACGGTCCCTCGAACCAGGGTCATAGGAGAGGCCGTCCACTGCCGTCAGGCTCCCTACCTGGTACGTAACACTGGTAGTGTGATAACATTGGTCAAAAGCAGCTGTGTAAATCCGGCAAGGTTACACCCTAGCATTGTCGGGGTAATTTGCATCCATGGGGACACTCCTGACTACCAGATGGTGCTGGTCAAGATTGACGCCCCTTGCGGCAGAGTGACCCATTCAGTGGGGGTGGTACCTTCCCTGCTTCATGAAGCACTAGTGGGGAGCCCATTTTTGGAGGTTATGGGGAGACACAGGGAGCCTGTAGGATAGAGATCCTCCTGCTGAGGAAGCATGGGAACCCTCTCCCGATTCTTTTTGCCAAATGAAAGCAGAGACTGATGGCAGGTCCGGGGAAGGAGAGGACCCTCTCCCGGTAATGGCTGGGGAGCTAGAAGACCCCTGTCCGCCTGAGGTTAATGAATCAGAAAACATCTCTGACTCTAATGGGGAGAGTGAACAGAATGTGACCCCTGACTTAGAGGTCCGGAGGCAGGATTTTCGTACTGAGCAGTTACGAGATGTCACCCTCATTAGAGCCAGGGAAAACGTTAAGGTAATGAATGGGGAACCTGTGGAACCTGACTGGGGGGGGTGTCTTTTCCCTACATGGCACTTAAAAACAATTTACTGTATCAGGTGGTAAAACACGGTCAGGAGGAGGTGGAGCAGCTAGTGGTTCCCAAACCATATCGCAGGATGGTGCTAGACTTGGGCCATGGTCATATAATGGGGAGGACATCTAGGTATAGAGACGACCAAGGAAAGGATAACCCAGAGGTTCTTCTGGACCGGGTTGCATGCAGATGTCAGGGAATATTGTGAATCATGTCCCGAGTGTCAAATTACTGCACCGTCCCCCCATTTCCGTAGCCCTCTTGTCTCACTGCCCATCATTGAACTGCCATTTGAAAAAATTGGCATGGATCTAGTGAGATCTGTTGTAAAGTCTGCTCGGGGCCACCAGCACATTCTGGTCATACTGGACTATGCAACACGCTATCTTGAAGCCATCCCCTTGCGGAAAACCTCTGCTAAGACTATTGCCAAGGACTTGGTCCAGGTGCTTTGTCGGGTGGGGATCCCAAAGGAGATCTTAATGGATCAGGGCACCCCCTTTATGTCCAGAGTTACCAAGGAATTGTGCAAATTGTACAAAATCTTCCATCTCCACCCCCAAACTGACGGTCTGGTGGAAAGGTTTAACAAGACCCTCAAAATTATGTTGAAATGGGTGGTGGATAAGGATGGGAGAAATTGGGATTTTTTGCAACCATATCTCATGTTTGCCATGCGAGAGGTTCTGCAAACATCTACGGGATATTCCCCGTTTGAACTCTTGTATGGTAGACATCCCAGGGGGCTGCTAGATGTCGCAAAAGAGACATGGGAAGGAGAGGTCACCCCGTATAGAAGCGTCATAGAGCATATCTCCTTGATGCAGGATCGAATCGCGGCTGTTCTGCCCCTTGTCTGGGAACATATGGAGCGGGCCCAGGAAGCCCAGAGGAGGACTTATAATCGGGGTGCCAAAACCTGAACCGTCAACTCAGAGTGCTGGTACTAGTCCCCACTGTTGAAATTAAATTCCTAGCTAAGTGGCAGGGTGCCTTTGAGATTATGGAAAGAGTAGGGAAGGTAAACTATAAAGTTTACCAGCCAGGGAAAAGGAAGCCGGAGTGAATCAACCATGTTAATCTCTTAAAAGGACAGGACAGAGACGATAGCGCCCCTGCCAACCACTCAAAAGGAGAGGGTACCAATGACCCCGGACGTTCCCATGACAGAAACCTTGTCAGTTTCACAACAAAATGATGTTAAAGGGTTCCTAAGTAAAAATAGAGACTTCTTCTCCCCTTTACCCGGACTGACCTCAGTGACACAGCACGACATAATTACGGAACCAGGGGTTCGTGTAAATGTGAAGCCTTATAGAATACCTGAGGCTATGCATGAGGCAGTTGCACAGGAACTCAAAAACATGTTTGATTTGGAGGTGATAGAGGAGTCCCACATTGACTGGTCGAGCCCAATAGTGCTGGTCCCAAATCCCAATGGCACTATCAGGTTCTGTAATGACTTCAGAAAACTGAATAGCGTGTCCAAGCTTGATGCATACCCGATGCCTCAGGTTGACGAACTTGTGGACAGGTTGGGAGATGCCCGGTACATAACAACCCTAGACTTAACTAAGGGCTATTGGCAGATACCAATAACAAAATCAGCAAAGGAGAAGATGGCCTTTCCCACTCCAGAGGGGTCGTTTCAGTACAAGAACATGCCATTTGGTCTGCATGGTGCCCCTGCATCATTCCAGAGAATGATGGACATGACTTTGAGGCCACATTGCCCCTATGCAGCAGCTTATCTGGATGATGTAGTCATCCATAGCCCCGATTGGGAATCTCATCTACAGGCAGTAGTGGATTCCCTAAGGAAGGCAGGGCTCATGACCAACCTGAACAAATGTGCCATAGGCTTGTAGGATGCCAAATACCTTGGCCACATTATTGGTCGGGGGTTGGTTAAGCTACAGACCAATAAACTTGAGGCAATCCAAAGGTGGTCCCAACTGCTAACAAAGAAGCAAGTACATGCATTCCTGGGGATCACGGGATACTACAGGTGCTCGATTCCTGACTTTGCCACCATTGCCATCCCTCTGACAGACCTGACTGACAGACCTTACGAAGGGTAGATGGTCGGTCATAGTGAAATGGAATCCGGAGGCAGAGAAGGCGTTCCAGAGGTTGAAGAAGGCCCTTTGTGTACAACCATTGCTCGTCACTCTGGACTTCTAAAAATAGTTTGTTGCATAGACAGATGCCTCTGAGGTGAGACGAGGGGCCATACTGTCCCAGGTCAGAGACAGTGAGAAGCACCCGGTTGTGTACCTGAGCAGAAAGTTCAACAAGCTCAAAAATGATGTCATTGTAGAAAAAGAATGCTTGGCCATCAAATGGGCCTTGGAGGCCCTGAGGTACTATCTGCTGGGAAGACATTTTGGGGCAGGAGCAGAGGGGGGGGTATGTGACGTCATGAGAGGCTCAGTAGTGGACAGACACTATTTGTCACCCTGCATACGTTCATTTTGAAGGGACCAAGATGGAATCTGGTCTAGTTGTTACCAGCCACTTTGGCAGGCTTGGTTCCGTAACAGATTTTGTGACTTTCTTGAGTCTACTCGCAGGTGCAATTAAATAACCATGAAGAGGTCACAAGGGAGTTCACCCTGGGACTCAGTATGCTTACGCTGAGAGAACTAAGACCTAGAGTTGGTGGTTGCTCAAAGGACTGCAAATGACAAAGGTTTGCGTTTGTTTGAGGGTGTCAGGGACAAGCCCGGCATCGTATAGAGAGGTATCCTGCTGCATTAGTTTAGAGCGGAAAGGTTTTGTTTTGATGTTTTGTTTATTTTATGACTTGCAACCTTTTTGCTAAATAAAACTGGCAAACAGCCAGACTTTTAAGAGAGTTGGTCTCCCCGCTACCTTTTTCCTAGGAAAGGTGATCCACACGAGCTAATTTCCAACAATATATATATATATATATATATATATATATATATATATATACACACTATACTGTATATATACACAGTATCTCACAAAAGTGAGTATACCCCTCACATATTTGTAAATATTTTATTATACTTTTTCATGTGACAACACTGATGAAATGACACTTTGCTACAACGTAAAGTAGGGAGTGTACAGCTTGTATAACCGTGTCTATTTTGCTTTCCCTCAAAATAACTCAACACACAGTCATTAATGTCTAAACCGCTGGTACCAAAAGTGAGTACACCCCTAATTTAAAATGTCAAAATTGGGCCCAATTAGCCATTTTCCCTCCCCAGTGTTATGTGACTCATTAGTGTTACAAGGTCTCAGATGTGAATGGGGAGCAGGTGTGTTGAATTTGGTGTTATCGCTCTCACTGTCTCATACTGGTCACTGGAAGTTCAACATGGCACAGAACTCTCTCTGAGTATCTGAAAGAAAGAATTGTTGCTGTACATAAAGATGGCCTAGTCTATAAGAAGATTGCCAAGACCCTGAATTGAGCTGCAGCATGGTGGCCAAGACCATACCATGGTTTAACAGGACAGGTTCCACTCAGAACAGGCTTTGCCATGGTTGACCAAAGAAGTTGAGTGCACATGCTCAGCCTGATATCCAGAGGTTGTCTTTGAGAAATAGATGTATGAGTGCTGCCAGCATTGCTGCAGAGTTTGAAGGGGGGGTCAGCTTGCCAATGCTCAGACCATACACCGCACACTGCATCAAATTGATCTGCATGGCTGTTGTCCCAGAAGGAAGCCTCTTCTCAAGATGATGCACAAGAAAGCCCACAAACAGTTTGTTGAAGACAAGCAGAGTAAGGACATGTATTACTGGAACCATGTCCTGTGGTCTGATGAGATCAAGATAAACTTATTTGGTGTCAAGCGTGTGTGGCAGCAGCCAGGTGAGGAGTACAAGTGGGTCTTGCCTACAGTTAAGCATGGTGGTGGGAGTGTCATGGTCTGGGGCTGCATGAGTGCTTGTCATGTACCTGGTGGTAGAGTCTGGCTTATGCGGGGGCAACCTCTCTTGCGGCCCTGGTTCGAGAACCCCTGGTAGTGTAGACAGGGAGCTCTGGAGCACAGGGGAGCATGAGGGCCTGACAATCTTCAGGCGGTAAGCAGAAGTCCACGGAAGCTCATGCAAGACGGGAGAGTAGTGGTACAGTCCGGGTCGGCAAACGGCAGGCGGTGCGGTACAACGGGATCAGGCAAATGGATGGTCTGGTAGAGGCAGGGTCGGTAACGTTTTTCATTTCTCTTTTTTTGGTTATGTTATGTTATAAGTCCAAATGGAATTCTTGTACGAGGCTAAGGCTTGCGGAACACACATGGGCTCGGTCACAGTTTGCTCCCAGATGGGGTACTGAGCTTATGGGGGTTCTTCTTTGCCTTCAGGTGGAGGATCACCATGGATAATGGGATCCTTCCAGGCATAAACTAAGTAAAGTATACCCACCTGCACTTCAAGTGAATGGGCTGCCCTATGCGTGACAATCGAAAATGCTCCAAAACGCCCAAAAAAACGCATGTGGGAATGTGAGTTCCCGCTACACAGAGATGTGAATGGGAGTGTCTCCATCCACTCCCTCCTAGGTATATGTATAAAGCTGGCCATACACTATGCAATCTTTGTACCGTTTCTTTTAGATTTACCAGAACTATGGAATAGGATGACCCACCTATCTATCCATTCAATCGGATCCAATTAGCCAAGCCCTTGCACCACATAGTTGATGGTAGATCTAAAGGAGATTGAGGAGTATAAGAATCATGAATCGGAGAGTTCCGGGGGGGCGGGGGTTATGCCACCTGTGAGTTACATAAACATGATCTGGTGGCTATACTGCCACCCAGATCACTTTTACATAAAAGCTTGGAGCTGGCTGATCAAATCTGAATCCAACTCACTGCTGCTGATGAAATTGTCCTGATCACCAATGTTACTGGAAAAAAATTCTGGTAAATCCAAAACTTTAAGTTGCCACCAGAACAAGAATGGATGGGAAATCTTCCATTGGGAAGCTTGTTCTCATAACTGTCTAAGTGGAAAATCACATAGAAAAGATATCCTATCACTTCCTGTTGAGTCAATAGGACAGTTTGTGAAATAAAATCTTCCTTTTGGGACACTGACAGCAAACAAACAAAAACAACTATGGTTTTAACCGTCTATTTTTTATGATAACAAAATGTTTTAAACTCCCTTATTAATTCACTGGGAATATACTTTTGATACTGGGGCAATGCGACCCTCCTGGGAAATGTATTTATTTTTCTTTGTGATCAGTTGGCTATAGAATACCAGCAGAGGCTGCAGATCACCCCTTAGATGTGTTATTCCTCTCGTTTCTGAACAGTAACAGCTGGATTTGGCTACAGTTTATTCATCTTAGATTTGTGAGTGGGCAAGATACACAATACCTCTTCAAGCAACAGTGTCAAATAGTAGAACATCTACAGTCAGGTCCATAAATATTGGGACATCGACACAATTCTAATCTTTTTGGCTCTATACACCACAATGAATTTGAAATGAAACAAACAAGATGTGCTTTAACTGAAGACTTTCAGCTTTCATTTGAGGGTATTTACATCCAAATCAGGTGAATGGTGTAGGAATTACAACAGTTTGTATATGTGCCCCCAACTTTTTAAGGGACCAAAAGTAATGGGACAGATTAACAATCATAAATCAAACTTTCACTTTTTAATACTTGGTTGCAAATCCTTTGCAGTCAATTACAGCCTGAAGACTGGGACGCATAGACATCACCAGGGTTTCATCCCTGGTGATGCTCTGTCAGGCCTCTACTGCAACTGTCTTCAGTTCCTGCTTGTTCTTGGGGCATTTTCCCTTCAGTTTTGTCTTCAGCAAGTGAAATGCATGCTTAATCAGATTCAGGTCAGGTGATTGACTTGGCCATTGCATAACATTCCACTTCTTTCCCTTAAAAAACTCTTTGGTTGCTTTCGCAGTATGCTTCGGGTCATTGTCCATCTGCACTGTGAAG
>BLSH010043298.1:6565-25322 GCA_018402905.1 Glandirana rugosa
GTCTTCGACCTCGATGTTACAATGTGTTTCTCCTCCGCCGTCTCCGACCTCGATGTTACAATGCCTCTTTGTGTAACATTGTAGCTCCAGCCTCTGCTGCCTCCTCTTTGTGTAACGTAGCTCCAGCCTCTGCTGCCTCCTCCTTGTGTAACATTGTAGCTCCAGGCTCTGCCGCCTCCTCCTGTAACATTGCACCTCCCAGGCTCTGCCGTCGCCTCTTTGTGTAACATTGTAGCTCCAGGCCTTGCTGCCTCCGCCTTGTGTAACATTGTAGCTCCAGACTCTGCTGCCTCCTCTTTGTGTAACATTGTAGCTCCAGCCTCTGCTGCCTCCTCTTTGTGTAACGTAGCTCCAGCCTCTGCTGCCTCCTCTTTGTGTAACGTAGCTCCAGCCTCTGCTGCCTCCTCCTTGTGTAACATTGTAGCTACGACCTCTGCTGCCTCCTCCTTGTGTAACATTTGTAGCTCCAAGCTCTGCCGCCTCCTCTTTGTGTAACATTGTAGCTCCAGCCTCTGCTGCCTCCTCCTTGTGTAACATTGTAGCTCCAGCCTCTGCTGCCTCCTCCTTGTATAACATTGTAGCTCCAGCCTCTGCCACCTCCTCTTTGTATAACATTGTAGCTCCAGCCTCTGCCACCTCCTCTTTGTGTAACATTGTAGCTCCAGCCTCTGCCGCCTCCTCTTTGTGTAACATTGTCGCTCCAGCCTCTGCCGCCTCCTCTTTGTGTAACATTGTAGCTCCAGCTTCTGCTGCCTCCTCTTTGTGTAACATTGAAGCTCCAGACTCTGCTTCCTCCTCCTTCTTAATTAACATTGTAGTATTAGCTTCTGCTTCCTCCTCCATGTTTAACATTTTAAAGGTAGCCTCTGCCTCCATCTCCTCCACCTTGTGCAACATCTTAGCTCAAGCCTACTTCCTCCTTCTTGTGTAACATTGTACAATTTCCTCCTTGTGTACCATTGTAACACCAGCCTTTGCCTCCACCTCTTTGTGTAACATTGTATTTCCAGCCTCTGCCGCCTCCTCGTCCTGTAACATTGTAGTAGCAGTCTCGGGCGTCTACTTCTTGGGGAACATTGTAGTGCCAGCCACTGCCTACTCGTTTGTGTAATGTTGTAGTTCCAGCCTCTGGGAGTGAAGAATGGAGGCGGTGTGAGAATTATGATGTACAGCTCTGACAAATGAAGCAGCAGTCTGCCATATTGTAGCTCCAGCCTCTCCCCCTTGTTGTGTGACATTGTAGCTCCAGCCTCCGCTTCCTTGTGTAATATTGTAGTGCTGGCCTTCGTCTCCTCCTCTTAAAACATTGTAGTGCCAACCTTTTCCTCCTCCTTGTGTAACATTGTAGAACCAGTGTCTGCCTCCTCCTCCTTGTGTACCATTGTAGAACCAGTCTCTGCCTCCTCCTTGTGTACCATTGTAGAACCAGTCTCTGCCTCCTCCTCCTCCTCCTCCTTGTGTACTATTGTAGAACCGATCTCTGCCGCCTCCTCGTGTACCATTGTAGAACCGATCTCTGCCCCCTCCTCGTGTACCATTGTAGAACCAGTCTCTGCCTCCTCCTCGCGTACAATTGTAGAACAAGTCTTTGACTCGTCCTCCTTGTGTAACATTGTAGAACCAGTCTCTGCCGTCTCCTCGTGTACCATTGTAGAACTGGTCTCTGCCTCCTCCTCCTCATGTACCATTGTAGAACTGGTCTCTGCCTCCTCCTTGTGTACCATTGTAGAACCGGTCTCTGCCGCCTCCTACTTGTGTAATATTGTATAACCAGTCTCTGCCTCCTCCTCGTGTACCATTGTAGAACCAGTCTCTGCCTTCTCCTTGTGTACCATTGTAGAACCAGTCTCTGCCTCCTCCTCCTTGTGTAACATTGTAGAACCAGTCTCTGCCTCCTCCTCGTGTACCATTGCAGAACCGGTCCCTGCCTCCTCGTGCACCATTGTAGAACCAGTCTCTGCCTCCTCCTCCCTTTGTAACATTGTAGAACCAGTCTCGTCCTCCTCCTCCCTTTGTAACATTGTAGAGAAAGTCTGTGCTGCCTCCTCCTTGTCTAACATTGTAGCGCCAGTTTTTTCCTCCTCCTTCTGTAACTTTGTAGTGCCAGCCTCTGTCTCCTTCTCCTCCTTGTGTAATGTAATAGAACAAGCTTTTGCTTTCCATTTGATTTCCCTCACCATTATAACAGTTCCAGCAGGGGAAGGCTAGAGCCCTTGCCAGATATTTATGGCTCCTCATTGCTTGAACAGTCACTAAGTCCCCATTCACATTGACTGCCGCTTTCAAATCTTGGGAGTTCATCTGAAATCGAGCGATTTCAAAGCCGCATCTCAGTGCAACTTCAGGTGCGATTTTGAAAACATCTGTTCAGCTTTATGCACAGATGTCTATTCAAGTCGCACCCGAAATTGCGGGAAGTAGTGGAACTGCTTTTTCAAATCGATGCGGCGTCACATCGATTTGAACTGTGCGATTGGCGGCAATAGGCTACGACTTGTCATGCGTTTTGGCCTGTCATGTGACCTGTGTGAACGAGGGCTAAAATGTGTAAAAATTGAAGATGGTGCGTGTTCACTACAGACGTGAGTCTCCACTTCTGCCACTAGATGGGGCTGTACAGTGAAAATATTTTTTCACTTAGTATTATAACTTGGACTTAGGGTCTTAACAATTTGGTTTACACAACATACTTTTTTTTTTTTTTTGAAAAGGTATTTTATTAATTTTGCACATTAACAACAGTACCATTCCATGAAAAGCATTATCCATTTTACAAGTATTGCAAAATACATTTATATGAATAGTACAGCAGAGTCCTTAGGAATATCAAACAGTAACAAACAAAGAAAAAAAAAAAGGAAACAAAAAAACCCCCAAAACCCCCTCCCCCCCCAACCCCCAAAACCAACCAAAGAGAAAAACCGCTGGTAACGAGACCAAGTTAGCTGACAAGGCCATACTCCATTCCCTAAAAAGGGGCAAAGGGGCGGGTTGTGGAGAGACCCCCACGAAAGGCGCAACAGCAGCCACTAGGGGCTTCCGCAGCTTAATGTGTTTCACCATCTATAGCATATATCCAGACACTACACTTCTAATTCTCCTGATACTGATGAAATCCATTCTGACCATATTTTATCAAACTTCTTAGTACATCCCCTCGCTACATAGGTCAGTTTATACATAGGTAACGCTTTGTTGACTAGTTCTATCCAGAATGCTATAGAGGGGGGTTCTGTTTTTTTCCAGCAAAGGGCAATTGCCTTTTTTGCATAGAAAAAAAGCATTCTGACCAAAATCTTACGGGACGCTCCCAATTCCTCATTTTCCATAACCCCAAGGAGACACCTAGCCGGGGTTACAAATATTGGGCAGTCCCAACTTCTCTTCCATTAATGCAGTGACCTGGGACCAGAACAGTCTCACGACGGGGCATGCCCACGTCATGTGAAAAAAATCTCCCCGATCAGCAGGGCACCTATGGCATCCCGGGGATTAGGACCGTCCCATCCTGTGAAGACGGGCAGGTGTAAAGTATATTTTATGCAAATAATTAATCTGTATTATTCTGTCTCCTGCGGCTATAACCGTAGCTACTTGAGTACCCAAGACCTCTTCCCAGATGTCCTCCTGTATTTCTGGTATGTCGGTCTGCCATTGCATTCTAAGCTTTTCCACCCTGGGGGTATTTAGGGAAAAGAGTCTTATATAATACCTGGATATCAACTTAGAATGGTCTGCCTCATAGAGTAGGGCTTCCAACACCGAGGGCCTAAGCTGCACCCCCCTTAGTCCGAACTGGGCTGCCACTGCGTGCCTCAACTGAAGGTATGCAAAAAAATATGTGTTGGGAAAACCAAATTCAGCTCTAAGCGCCTCAAAGGATTTGAAAACCCCCTCCGAAAAGAGTTGATGTGCATATTTTATACCCAGTCTGGTCCACCTCATTACATCCTGTAGTTGAGCTAACTCCGCTAGGCCGTCATTGAACCAGAGAGGGGCATTAGGTGATAGAGCTAAGGAAGAGGCCCCCATCCTCTTATTACATATATGAAAGATTTTATATGCCACTTTCAATGTCTCCGCCCCTACATTTGGGTATGGACCATTTTGATATAGGAGATTAATCAACGCTTCATATGAAGACAATACTGCCGCTTGCGCTGTCACCGATGCATTATCAATGTCCGGAAAGAACCAGGCATGTATGTGCGTCAGTTGGGCAGCCCAGTAGTAGACCTGGAGGTCTGGGAGCGCCAGCCCCCCTCTATGTATTGGTAATTGGAGTGTTTTCAGGGAAATTCTGGGGGGGCGAGATACCCACAGGAAGGAGGAGACCAGTTGGTTTATTTCATTAAAGATTTTTTTAGGTATATACACCGGGGAGTGCCAGAGGATATATAGGAATCTGGGGAGAAACACCATTTTAAATATGTTGATCCTCCCCAAGAGATTCAGCGGTAAATTACGCCAGGCAGCGAGGGAATTTTTCAATCTATGGATCATGGGGTACAGATTATTATTCAGGTAAGTTTTGAGGGGGAGCTGCACTTCCACACCTAGATACCTAAATTTGTTGATCACCTGGAGCCATATCTGGGATGGGAGATCTGGTTTAAATATCGGGTCTATAGGAAAAACACTTGATTTGCCCCAATCTGTTTTTTCTTCCAGGCCATTAATCCTGCATCCCTTAACTGCATCATCCTGTCTAATCAGGGCCGCCAGGGGCTCAATGGCCATGGCAAATAGGAGGGGGGACAATGGGCACCCCTGCCTAGTGCCACGGAACATTGGAAAGGAATCGGTGATAGAATTATTCACCCTGATGCGTGCCACCTGGTTTGCATACAACAATCTGACCCACGTTAGGAACCTGGGGCCAAACCCAAATCGCTTAAGAGTCTCAAATAAGTATATCCATTCTATAGAGTCAAACGCTTTATGCGTATCGAGGGACACTACTACCCTGGTATCCGGAATCGGACCTTCCACTTGTAAATTTGTAAAAAGCCTACGTAGGTGAATAGCTGTGGAACGACCTGGGATAAAGCCCGTTTGATCAGTGTTAATAAGGTTTCCTATAACCAAGTTCAGTCTCCTGGCGAGGACTTTGGCTAATATTTTGGCATCAACATTTATCAGGGATATTGGCCTATATGATTCACAGCACTTAGGGTCTTTATTTGGCTTTAGGATTAAAACTATTAATGCCTCAGTAAGCGATGGTGGTAAGGTTCCCATTTCATACGCTACTTTGTATACCTCCAAAAGTCTAGGGGAGAGATATTCAGCATAAGCTCTGTACCACTCAATTGGATAGCCATCCAGTCCCGGTGTCTTATTTGCTTGAAAGGAGGCTATCGCAGCGTCAATCTCCTCCACAGACAGCGGACGCTCCATGTCCTCCGCCTCCGCAGACGAGAGAGTAGGCAACTGGACCCTGTCAAGATATGCCTCCAGTTCGGACTGATCATAGTCCACTCTGGAGGCATACAGCTCTGAATAAAAATCAAAGAAAACTTTCGCAATATCATCTGGGGCCGTTTTAAGTACCTCAAACTGGTCCAGTATACACGGTATAGATGTGGAGGGAAGATCAATTTTAGCGAGGTAAGCAAGAATTCTACTATTTTTGTCCCCAAACTCAAACAGCCTTTGTCGTTGATAAAGTAATTTCTTTTGAGTCTGTTCTATGAGAACCAGATCCAACTGCCGCATTGACTCCTTCCATAATTGATAGTTGGCCGAGGTGGGATTCCTTATATATTCTATTTCCCCTGTCTCCACTGCTTCCTCGTGACTATGTACCCTCCAGGCCCTATCCCTCCTAAGGTGTCTAATCACTTCCGCAATAGAGCCCCTAAGGGTGGCCTTGAATGCATCCCATGTCACCCCCAGGGCAGTACTTCCGGTATTTGTTGCCCAGTATGCAGATATGTCTTTGGCCGTGGTTAGAAAAAAAGGTTCCTCCTTCAGCCATAAAGGGCTGAGTCTCCACAAAGTGTATCCTCTAGCGGGCAACAAACTTAGTTGGATAAGCAAAGGAGAATGATCTGAAATGGCTCTGGGAAGGTAAGAAACCTCCGAAACCCGGGGAAGGAGATCAGTGGACACAAGCCCCATATCTAGCCTTGAGAGAGACTGGTGCGCAGGAGAATAACAAGAATACTCTCTCAATTGCGGATGTTTAGAGCGCCAACAGTCCACCAGATTATAATTGTTCAGAGATGCAGCTAGTGGGGATTGTGTCCCTGTTTCAGCTTGATGCCTATCCAACTGAGGAGAAAGGGTTGTATTAAAGTCTCCCGCAATCAGCAAAGGGCCCTCCGCCACCTGCAACACTGCGGTCATCACCGCATCCCAGAGGGCAAGTGTAAATGGGGGAGGGATATATATATTCACAAATGTATATGAGTGATTATTAATAGTAAGAACTACTATAACATATCGGCCAAACGGGTCTGTTACAACATTCGTAATGGAGCAGCAGAGCGACTTGGTGATAAGAACAGATACTCCTCTTGCATAGTTTGAATATGTGGAGTGTAGCGTATGTGCCACACATGCCTTTTTAAGAGCCATTACCTTTGACCCCACCAGATGGGTCTCCTGTAAAAATATCAAATGGGGCTTGTATTTATTCACATAGTTGAATATCAGGGATCGCTTCACTCTAGAGTTCAACCCTCTGACATTCCATGATAAGACTTTTAACTGTTGCGTTGCCATGGTAAGAGAAGAAAAGCAAATACATATAACATCCCTCCACCCCGCCCCTGGATGTCACAAACAATGGAGCAGAAAAACATTACCAACTCATGAATGAATCTCCCTTGACCCTCATTTACCAGCATAACACAAAACCATATTCTAACATGACCCCAGAGAACAGTCCGTGTAAACAATCCCCCCACCCGGCTCATAATCCCCAAACGATGATGTGCTTAATCCCAAAACTAATATTCCGCAAAGAGGAGAGACCAGTCGGAAACTGTCTGTTACAGTTGTGCTTGGTCCGGTCTTCCAGCCATTCTTTAGGAGATCAGGTTCAGTCTTATGCAATGGTATATTTTTCCCCCCACCCGGGAGCATATATATTCCGGAAACATAGAAAAATTGCTCAACTAAGAAAGAACTTATTATCCCCACTCCTACCACAACGATTGTTCCTCAGGAGTAGCCCAGATGTCTCAGGGCCCCCACTGCCTTTCAATCCGGATATCCCCATATCCAACAAAAAGGAAAAAACAAAAGGGGGCTGGTCCCATATTGAGTGGAAGGATTGTGGAAAATACAGAGAGGATAATTTAGCCACAGTAAATAGAGTCTGGTCCAACGGTATCTGAGGATTAATAAAGTTATTCTCCTTCAACTTGACCCAGTCTCTACAACATCAAACTAATGGAGTATTAGGAGTATCACAAGGCCCGTGATCAGTCCCTCCCCAAAGAATCGATCCACCTATCCGCCTCCGCGGGAGTCGTGAAGAACTGGACCTTGCCATTGCTGATTACCCTCAGCTTAGCTGGGTACATCATGCTGTATGTTATGAGTTTATCCCGCAGCCTTTTCTTAATTCCATGGAAAGCAGCCCTCTGCTTCTGTGTCGCGGCAGAGAAATCTGGAAATATTGTGATGGTGTTGTTATTAAAACGCATATCTGGCAGATTGCGAGCTTTCTTTAGTGCAGCGTCTCTTTCCTTAAAATTGAGGAATTTTGCGAGTAGTGCACGGGGAGCAGAGCCCGGAGGGGGGGGGGGGGGGGCGGAGGGGGATCCTATGCGCTCGTTCTATGGCGAACAAGGGAGAGAAGGTTTCTGGTCCCAGCGACCTTTTAAGCCAGTCCATAATAAAATTTTCTGGATCCTTTCCCTCAGTCCCTTCCGGGAACCCCAAAAATCTTAAATTTATTCCTTCGCAGGCGGTCCTCCATGTCCCCCAACTTCGCCGTCTGTGCCCTCTGTGTCGCCTGGATTTCTCTGACCGCTGCACTAAGTAGATATAAATCATCCTCCACTGTACTAATCCTCTGCTCTGTGGTGGTGATTCTGCTTCTCAGCTTATGGACATCCTCCTTGAGGAGGGAGAAATCCACTCTCAGGGTGTCCATCTGCGTGCATAGTGAAGCATGGCAGTCTTTAATGGTAGCCATAATCTGAGATAGGGTAGGCTCCTGTGTTTGGATTAGGGGTGTTACGGTGTCGGTGTCCCCATGAATGTCCCGTGTAGACTCACCGGAGCCGCTCCCGGCCGGGTCCTGCCAGTCAGCAGGTTCACCTTCCCAGTCTGAAGATACCTGAGGCCGCGGCGCTGTTCTTTGTGGTAGGCCGCGGGCGCCATCTTGGGCCTCGTGTGCATAGCGGGCCAGCTTCTCCACTGGGGTCACCGCGCTGTCCTTCCCGTATTTCACCATCAGATATGCGTGCCCGTGAAGGAGAGGGGTCTTGTCGGGTATCTCCCGGTGTTTTTAGTAGTGCTGAACTTGCAGGATATGGTGCAGGATGATATGCTGGAGACGGAGCTCTGAGAAGACGCTGCTTACATGCAAGCAGCCGGACACGCCCACCTTACACAACATACTTAACCACTTCACTCCCTTCATGACCAGGCCATTTTGTGCGGCACGGCACTGCTTCGATTTAACTAACAATTGCACGGTCATGCGACGCTGTACCCGGTCCTTTTTTGACACAAATAGAGCTTTCTTTTGGGGGTATTTGATCACCTCTGCAGTTTTTTTTTTTTTTTTTTGCACTATAAAAAAGAAAAAAAAAAACCCAATATTTTTTACTTTCTGCTATAAAACATCCAATAAAAAATATAAAAAAATCTAATTTCTTCATCAATTTAGGCCAATATGTATTCTGCTTCATATTTTTGGTAAAACAAATCCCAATAAGGGAATATTGATTGGTTTGTGCAAATGTTATAGCGTCTACAAACTATGGGATTGATTTATGGACTTTTTTTTTTAATTGTAATGGCAGCAATCAGTGATTTTTAGCAGTGCTGGGACATTGCGGCGGACAAATCTGACACCTAACTGACACTTTTGGGGACCAGTGACACCAATACAGTGATCAGTGCTTAAAAATATGCACTGTCACTGTACTAATGACACTGGCTGGGAAAGGGTTAACAACAAGGGGCATTGAAAGGGTTAAATGCGTTCCCTGGGAGTGCTTTCTAACTATGCAGGGGATGGTTTAACTGCTTAGCAGAAACACAAGAGTACTGTCTACCTTACTAGCAGAACGGCGATCTGCCTTGTTTACAGACAGCTGTTCTGCCTCTCTCGGAACGATCGCTGGTTTCCAGCGGACATCGGGTCCGCCGGACCTGCTGATTGGCTCCCGTTGTGTCCAATCACAGCGGGAGCAGGGCTCCGGTGGCGTGCGCGCCCTGGAGCTGAAGCAAATAAAAATGTGCGCACAGGTACGCGATTTTGCGCTTAAGGACCGCCCTGCCGCAGTATAAGTACGCAGGGCGGTCCTTAAGTGGTTAAAATTACAATCCAGTTCCTTTTTTCTCTGCCCTCTTGAATTAAATTATTGCCCCTTTACTTCATATATTGCCTTGTTTGGTCCGTATTTCCAATATCTCCTGGATAGAAGAGATGAGGAGCTTATCTTGTTAGATGTTATCTGCACTTTCTTGTTGAAGAGACCGTCTGTAGGGAGTCACTATAGAAGACATCTAAGGCCGGGTTCACGCATGTCCGGCTGCGGTTTGCAGTCTGAAATCCGCTGCGGTTTTGTTCACCGGTTCAGGTGCAATTTTTTACTTGAATTCGCACCTAAAACTGACCCAAAATCGCACAGGACCCTTTAGAAACGGAAAACGGCCGTCCTGGACATGTTTGCGCCGGCTCCTTGAAAGCTGGTCCGATTCACATGTTATGCGAATCAGATGTGATTAACCACTTAAGGACCGGGCTTCTTTTTGATATTCAGTGTTTACAAGTTAAAATCAGGTTTTATTTGCTATAAACATTTACTTTTTTCTAACACCCCAGAGAATAAAATGGCGGTTGTTGCAATACTTTGTCACACCGTATTTGCGCAGTGGTCTTACAAGTGTAATTTTTTTTTTTTCGAACAAAAGCACTCTTGAGTTAAAAAATAAAACAACGGTAAAGTTAGCCCAGTTTTTTTTTCTATATTGTGAAAGATGTTAGGCCTAGTAAATTAATAGCCAACATGTCACGCTTCAAAATTGCTCCCGCTCGTGGCGACAAACTTTGGCACTTAAAAATCTCCATTGGCAAAGTTTAAAAATGTCTACAGGTTACCAGTATTGAGTTACAGAGGAGGTCTGGTGCTAGAATTATTGCTCTCGTTCTAACGATCGCGGCGATACCTCACATGTGTGGTTTGAACACCGTTTTCATATGCGGGCCCAACTTCCGTATGCGTTCATGCGAGCTTGGCAGGATGGGACGTTTTAAAAATTTTTTTTTTTTTTTTTTTACTCTGTCCTTTTAAAAAAAAAATGTTTTGATCTCTAAAAAAAAAGCATGACAGGTCCTTAAATATGAGATCTGGGGGTCAAAAAGACATCAGATCTCACATTTATGCTTAAATGCAATAAAAAATAAAGAAGTAAATAAAAAAAAGACACTTGGAAAAAAAAAAGAGTTTTGGGTGGAAGTGACATTTGACGTCGCTTCAGTCCTGCAATGCTACGGAGCCGAGCGGGGGCCATCTTCCCCTCTGTCGGCATCCACCCTGTGGGGCGACAGGATTGGATCGTCTCCGCCGCTACCGATGGCTCCGGTAAGTGCCGGGGGTGACTGGAGCTTGGTGAGAGGGGGTGCCCTCTCCCGCCCCGATAAAAGTGATCTTGTGGTGAATACGCCGCAGAGACCATTTTTATCTGAAAGAGGACCACCCGCCATTTTAAAAAAATACCAGGGTTATGGTAGCTATCTGCTACCATGCCAACGGTATTCAACGGCAAAGTACTGCCGTATGTACACGGTGGGCGGCCCGGAAGTGGTTAAAAAGGCATCCGATTTGCATATATGTGAACCGAGCCTAAAAAGTTTCTTTACCAGTCCTTATCCATTTCTGATTGTACCCGTGACTTCTTCATCTCCTCCATCAGGAATATGAGATCGACAAGACCCTGGGGATCAAAGGACCCGAAGATGTTGCTAAGATGGGCATCGCCGAGTACAACAAGCAGTGCCGTGGGATTGTGATGAGATACTCTCAGGACTGGGAGGTAAGGTGGAGGGGTCACTGGGGATACTAATAAGTCAGAGTGGTCTTTATTTATTGACCTCTTACCCCCCCCCATGCAGGTCAGCGTCACCCGGCTGGGCCGATGGATTGACTTTAAGAACGACTACAAGACCTTGTACCCGTGGTTCATGGAGACTGTATGGTAATGTCTGGGCTGTCTCTCTTTTTTCTGTAAATTAATCTGAATTCTTCCCCCTCCAGAGAACATCGATAGGTCTGTTTAGTAAGACGGTGCTAAGTGAGCGTCCAATCAGAAACCAGATTGTAATTTATAATTGTTCTTGCTTCGGTAAGTTGAGATGTGGTTGGTTATAGTTATGGCACGTCACACTTTGGTTAGGTGTGGTGCTACCTCCAGAATGGAGGACACAGTGACCCATCAGTGTCATTGAGTACCGGGACCGGCATTTACACCAAACCTGCTCTGTTTTCCGGCACGGAGGGGGCAGAATGAACCGTCCTGATCTCCTCAGTTATTGTTATGTCTAGGATAGGAGGACATCAGTGGTATCTTCAATTTCTCTGTATAGGAAACACTTCCATCATCAGCAAGAGGGAACTGTGCCAATGGCTGCCAATACCGGGGTCTCTTCTACTCTCTACACCCTCCTTATCAATACTTAGTATAGGAGTGTCTCCAATACTGGGGTCTCTTCTCCTTCACCCTCCTTATCACCTCTTAGTATAGAAGTATCTCCAATACCGGGGTTTTCCTCTACTCTCTTCATCCTCCTTATCACCTCTTAGTATAGGAGTGTCTCCAATACTGGGGTCTATTCTCCTTCACTCTCCTTATCACCTCTTAGTATAGAAGTGTCTCCAATACCGGGGTTTTCCTCTACTCTCTTCATCCTCCTTATCAACACTTAGTATAGGAGTGTCTCCAATACCGTGGTCTCTTCTCCTTCACTCTCCTTATCTACTCTTAGTTTAGGAGTGTCTCCAATACAGGGGTCTCTTCTCCTTCACATTCCTTATCACCTCCTAAGTATAGGAGTGTCTCCAATACAGGGGTCTCTTCTCCTTCACATTCCTTATCACCTCCTAAGTATAGGAGTGTCTCCAATACTGGGGTCTCTTCTCCTACACCCTCCTTATCACCTCTTATTATAGGAGTGTCTCCAATACCGGGGTCTCTTCTCCTTCACCCTCCTTATCACTTCTTAGTATATGACTGTCTCCATTACCAGGGTCTCTTCTCCTTCACCCTCCTTATCACCTCTTATTATAGGAGTGTCTCCAATACTGGGGTCTCTTCTCCTTCACCCTCCTTATCACCTCTTATTATAGGAGTGTCTCCAATACAGGGGTCTCTTCTCCTTCACCCTCCTTATCACTTATTAGTATAGGAGTGTCTCCAATACCGGGGTCTCTTCTCCTTCATCCTCCTTTTCACCTCTTAGTATAGGAGTGTCTCCAATACCGGGTTCTCTTCTACTCTCTTCATCCTCCTTATCAACACTTAGAATAGGAGTGTCTCCAATACCAGGGTCTCTTCTCCTTCACCCTCCTTATCACTGCTTAGTATAGAAGTGTCTCCAATACTTCTGCTTCATCCTCCTTATCACCTTCTTAGTATAGGAGTGTCTCCAATACCGTGCTCTCTTCTCCTTCATCCTCCTTATAGCCTCTTAGAATAGGAGTGTCTAGAATACCGGGGTCTCTTCTCCTTCATCCTCCTTATAGCCTCTTAGTATAGGAGTGTCTCCAATACTGGGGTCTCTTCTCCTTCACCCTCCTTATCACCTCTTAGTATTGGAGTATCTCCAATACTGGGCTCTCTTCTCCTTCACCCTCCTTATCAACACTTACTGTAGTATAAGAGTGTTTCCAATACTGGGCTCTCTTCTAATATCTTCATCCTTCTTATCTCTTAATATTAGAGTCTGTCCAATACTGGGGTCTCTTCTCCTTCACCCTTTTTTATTAGCACTTAGTATAAGAGTGTCTCCAATATTGGGATCTCTTCTCCTTCGTCATCCTTATAAACACTTAGTATAGGTGTGTCTCCAATATTGGGGTCTCTTCTTCTTTGTCATCCTTATAAACCAGGGGTCATAAACGCTTAGTATAAGAGTCTCTCCAATACTAGGGTCTCTTCTGCTTCTTTCTTTCTTTTTTTCCTTCCTTTTTTTTTTTTTTCCTTCCTTCCTTCCTTCCTGAAAATCATGAAATTTTGGGAAATTGTGAAATAAGTTGGGCGGGTTGGTGTAATCTAGTCAGCAGAGATACTCATAGGGCTAGACATTACTTAGCTGATGCCTGACTCAGACACCTTTGCTCTGTGGGTGTGGGTTGGGAGTTGAAGGAATGCAATGTTTGTATTGGTTTTGTTTTATGAGAAATGTGTTAAAATCTAAATAAAATTTAGATTAAAAAAAAAAAAAAAAATTATGAACTTGTTTCCATTGACAATGAAATTGCCTCCATAACATTTTGTGCCACCTGCCCAGACCTCCTACAATTTTGTTTAAGCCTTTGGTGGATTCCTCTACTGAGCTCCACTATTCTGTTATTATTATCAGGTGGGTCTTCAAGCAGCTGTATGATAAAGGATTGGTGTACCGCGGGGTTAAAGTAATGCCGTTCTCCACCGCCTGTAACACACCGCTATCCAACTTCGAATCGCACCAGAACTACAAGGTATGTTTCCTGATGGCGCTCTGTGCAATGGGCTGCACAAGTTCAGATAACTGAAGAATCTTCTTGTTTATAACTCAGGATGTCCAGGACCCCTCTGTCATTGTCACCTTTCCCTTACTGGATGAGCCCAAGGTGTCACTGGTAGCTTGGACAACCACACCGTGGACTCTGCCCAGCAACTTGGCACTGTGCGTCAATCCAGAACTGATCTACATCAAGCTGAGAGGTGAGTGGGGTCCGAAATATTCTGTTTGGGTTCATGGAAGCTTCCTCCTTCCTGGAGAAGAGATGAACTCTTCTATTACTAATTGCAGATAAATCCACTGGAAATGTCTATATACTGATGGAAGCCAGACTGTCCGCACTGTACAAGGCTGAAGATGAGTATGAAGTCCTTGAAAGGTATGGAAAGGTCCCACCAGTCTGCTCACTTTAATTTCCAAAATCAGTGTATATAAAGGTGTGAAGCCAGGGACTAGGCTTTACCTTTCCACCACTATACAAGGCGGAGTCAAGGACTAGGATTTACCTTTACACCACAAGGCGGAGTCAGGGACTAGGATTTACCTTTCCACCACCATACAAGGTGGAGTCAGGGACTAGGAATTACCTGCACACTTCTATGCAGGGTGGGATCCGGGACTAGGATTTACCTGCACATTGCTATGCAAAGCGGAGTGAGAGACTAGGATTTACCTGCACACTGCTACCACCCCCTATTCATGCGGCCGGCCCCTTTGAGGCGCTGGCCGCATGAATTTCAGAATCGTCACTGGTTTTTGAAGCACCTGATTAGAGCCATAGATACCCCTCTGGTCATTCTGTATACTCCTCTGGTCATTCTGTATACTCCTCTGGTCATTCTGTATACTCCTCTGGTCATGCTGTATTACTCCTCTGGTCATCTGTATAATCCTCTGGTCATCTGTATAATCCTCTGGTCATCTGTATACCCCTCTGGTCATTCTGTATACCCCTCTGGTCATTCTGTATACCCCTCTGGTCGTTCTGTATACCCCTCTGGTCGTTCTGTATACCCCTCTGGTCGTTCTGTATACCCCTCTGGTCGTTCTGTATACCCCTCTGGTCATTCTGTATACTCCTCTGGTCATTCTGTATACTCCTCTGGTCATTCTGTATACTCCTCTGGTCATGCCGTAATCCTCTGGTCATTCTGTATACTCCTAAGGTCATTCTGTATACTCCTCTGGTCATTCTGTATACCCCTCTGGTCGTTCTGTATACCCCTCTGGTCGTTCTGTATACCCCTCTGGTCATTCTGTATACTCCTCTGGTCATTCTGTATACTCCTCTGGTCATTCTGTATACTCCTCTGGTCATTCTGTATACTCCTCTGGTCATTCTGTATACTCCTCTGGTCATGCCGTAATCCTCTGGTCATTCTGTATACTCCTCTGGTCATCTGTATACCCCTGTATACCTGCACACTGCTATACAAGGTGGGGTCAGGGACTAGGAATTTAGCTATGATGGATATTGTGTAATAATGACTCACTCTTCCTTTAGGTTTCCTGGCATCAATCTGAAAGGAAAGAAATATAAACCGCTGTTTGACTATTTCTCCAAGGTATGAGTAGTTATTAAAAGAGAATGATTGGTGGGATTGTGATGGTAATGATTGCATAGCCAGATCCTGCTGTATGTGGGAATATACTTGTGTGACTATAATGCAATATATGTGCGTGTGTGAAGGGCGTAGCTCTAGGGGTCTCAATTGCGACCCTGCTCCATGCGGCTCCCCTGTTCCGAAATCCATAATACCCAGCACAGTATGAGGGAGCATCGGAGGGGGTGCGGCAGGAGGTGGAGAGTGAGATATGTTGGTGTGGTAGTGCAGGAGCGGAGCAGACAGCAAGCCCCTCTGTTCCCCGTGGACAGTGACAGCATGGCAGGAGCACGCATGAGCCAGTCTGGTATGCTAATTGTAACCCAGAGCCATGTCCCTGAGCCTGTTTTGCCCTTATGTTCCTGAGCCATATACCAATCAGTGGGAGGGGGAAAGAGGACCTGTCATGGGGGAGGGGGGGTATTAAGAGACTGGTAACCCCACCCCCTGTCACTGAACCCACCCTCTTTCCTGTCCCTGAGCCTTATACCAATCAGTGGGAGGGATAAAGAGGATCTGTCATGGTGGAGGGGATTAGAGACTGGTAACCATGCCCCAGTCGCTGAGCCTGATCCGCCCTCCTGTCCCTGAACCTTTCACTGGCCAGTGGGAGGGGTAAAGAGGACCTGTCATTGGAGAAGGGATTAGAGATTGGTAACCCCACCCCCATCACTGAGCCAGCCCTGCCTTCCTGTTCCTGAGCCATACACCAGTCAGTGGGATGGTGCAGCGGACCTGTCATGGGGGAAGGGGATCCAGAGAAGGCCGAACTACAATACCCAGAAGAGGGGGGCAGAGGAGCCCATGAGGGTCAACAAAGTATTAATTACACCCGACCACCTACTATGACTGACCTAAGTCCTGCTGCCCCTAGCTAAAATAACAAAAATAAAAACTACTGGCACCAGTGGCAGAACTGCCAGGGTAGGAAAGGACGCCCTTGCGACTGGGCCCTGGCAATCTCCCACCTCCCCAAGACAGTGCTACAGGACCGAAATAAAGGGCCTTGCGAGAGGAGTAAAGGGCCTCGAGCCCAGAGGGAAGGGCCCCAGCCGGGGGTCATGGCGCCCTCCATGATTTCTTGCACCGGGGCCCTGAAGGTTCTAGTTACATCTCTGTGTGTGTGTGTGTATAGATATGTATGGATGCTGGGACATGTATGTGATTTGTATTCCTTGTCTATGCTATGAAATCTATTGTAATGAATCTGATGATGTATTTTCAGGCCGCGGACAGGGGGGCATTCACTATTGTCTTTGACAATTATGTAAAATCAGAAGAAGGCACCGGGGTGGTTCATCAAGCACCATACTTTGGCGCAGTGAGTAAGAATTTAAATGTCTGTTTTCCTTGTGTTGCAAGAATTTTCAGCCTTCAATTACCATAACAGTGTGGGCGTACATATCTTATTCTTGTGCCCTATATTATGTAGTGACATTGACTTTGCCTGAATGTCAGACCTGAGATATTGCTGGCTGACAGCTGTCTGACTTCACGCTGCATGCTCTCTTCTGGCTCCTGGAAGGTGCTGGGGTCTGTAGGGAGCAGGCGGAAGGTGCGGGGGTCTGCAGAGAGAAAGCGGAAGGTGCGGGGTTCTGTAGAGGGCAGAAAACAGTGTGTTTGCAGCGCAGTCCTAAGTACGTTTTTGTTGGACTCTCCCTATGTACCTAAGATGATGTATGAACTGGAGATCAAAGAGTCTGTACACACGGTGGGTGAAGGTGTGGATGATGGAACTATTCGTAGTAGGTGAACTGACTCTGTAGCACTGGCAAGGCTGCACCTTTGGGAAGTAACCGAACTTCTATAGTAAACGACAAAGAACAAAAAGTGCGCCTCTAAGTGCAGTATTGAAGTAAAAACATAATTTATTTAAAGTGGTAAAAACCTACTCACAATGGTAGTAATCAGGTAAGCGTTGCAGTTTCAAGCCACTGCTGGCTGTGTGGGAGTCCTGGAGGAGGTGCTCCTGGGGTGAAGAAGGAACTGCCTGGCGGTAATGCTGTGGGAAGGAAGCGTCGGTGGCTCCCGGGGTTTCCTCCTCCTAGCCACTGATGGAAGTACCGATCGTTCCGGTCCATTCGTTCCCGGTAGAGAGCCAAAAGTCTCCTCTTGTCCAGTTAAACACAGGAAGGGTAGTGATTTGGCGACGCGTTGCGGGGCTCCGGCCCCTTCTTCAGGCTGTGTAGTAGCCATACTGGAGCAGGGAGAATTTATGGGCAACTCCCATTTATGGGAGGAGTAAGGTTTGAAAGCCCGCCTCCTCCTAAACGTTTTTTAACCCTGTATGGGCGTGGAACTGGCTGATGAGGATGAGAATTCCCGTACAATAGCGATAGGTGGCTGGCTGGTATGAATACAGAATAACATTTGAATAAACAATGATGAATTGAAAATGAATCAAAATGAAAGGCCGGGGGGTGGAAAGAGGGGGGGGTATAGGGGGGGAGGGAAAAAAAAAAAAGGGGGGGGGAGGGGGGCTATTGGAGGTTGTACACCCAGGGGATTAAGTATAACAAGCCATATTATAGACCCTAGAATACATGTAGGGTAATTTGTCAAGTCAACATGGGGAATACATGCAAATACAGAAATCACAAAAACACATGAAAATCATTATGGGGGATCCAGATGACATGGCTGGGTGTCTGTACCTGTCTGAGGGCTGAATGGCATTTTGTCTTTAAAGATGTCCGGGGCTGAACTGGGCATTATAAGAGTAGTGTCCTTTAAGGGCTTGGGTGCCCAATGGTATATGGTAATGTGTTGGCGTTGGCCAGGCCCGGGGGGTAAATAATCCATATTCTGGGGTCTCAGAGCTATCGGCTGGGTCTAAGTTTGGTAATGTGTGAGAGAGAATGCCCGTGGGAACGTGTATGTGTACCATGGGCCTTAAACTTATGATGTACATTTCCAAGCGTCTGTACTAGTGGCTATATAAAGACATTACTTTCGATCTCTTCATTGAGCCCACCTGGCGATAAAAGGTCCAGGTGATAGATCCAGAACATTTCTTGCTGGCATAGCTTCTTATAGCGTTCAGCAGGAGGCAAGGTATCTGATATGGATTCTATAATCCACACTTTTAGTCCAGCTGACGATTGGTTGTGGTGTGTCAGGAAGTGCCTGGGCTCTCTAGGGAGCAGGCGGAAGGTGCTGGGGTCTGCAGAGAGCAGGCGGAAGGTGCTGGGGTCTGCAGAGAGCAGGCGGAAGGTGCTGGGGTCTGCAGAGAGCAGGCGGA
>BLSH010043298.1:32440-53991 GCA_018402905.1 Glandirana rugosa
GTGTGTGTGTGTGTGTGTGTGTGTGTGTGTGTGTGTGTGTGTGTGTGTGTGTGTGTGTGTGTGTGTGTGTGTGTATATATATATATTGTGTATATAATATGCTTCTTTTTAGTGTGAAGTGCTGCATCATTGAGGTTTAATATGCTCTAATATGTAGGATGTGGTCTCCCATAACTCTCGGGACGTCCTGGAATTAGAACTGTCTTTTCACATTCTCCTTCATGACGTTATACATTTCCCTGCTCATTCCTCTCTCCCGGAGTGTCATGGATAAGCCAGGGTCTATTCCCGTATCATTTGTCAAAAAAAAAAACTGCTAAAGGAAATTGTCCTTGTTGCTCATAACAACCAGCGTCTTTCTTTTAAATTTCAAGCCTGCGTGAAAATATTGTTGCTTGTAGGCGGATGGGTTAAGGTGGGGGCCTCCATAAGAATGAATGACAGTGTGATGCCCTGGGCCACTCTAGCAGTAAGTTTTCAAAGCCTCTCATGCTCTGTTCTAGATTTTCTCCATCTATTTATAAGTCTCCTAATTCTCCAGATCTCTCTTTTTTTTTTTTTTTAATCAGCGTTATCACTTTGTTGGAAGTTGTCAGTTCCTGTCTCATGTGTCTCCTTGCATTGGGCACAGTGTCCTGGAGCAAGTTTAGGGAATTGAATTAATGAATCTCATTAGCGCTGTGTGTCGGGCCTCCCTGGGGGTCGTTCTTCCGGCACCCAGAAAAGAGGCCAAAGCTTTTCATCTCTGCTTACCTGGAGGGAATGGGAAAGCATTGTATTAATAGAGGTGGAAGAGCCTCTGGCTGTACTAATAACCCACTTTTCTCTCTCTGTACACCCCCTGCACCCTCCGTCCCTCACTGCAGTCCTTTCCTAATTAATCCTGGAACTAGTTCAGCCGTGAATTAGGAGGTAACTTATGAATCTGCTGATGTTACTGACCTCTTTGTAGTGCGGCAGCTCTGACGGCGGTGTGTGTGAGAAGGCCGCATTGTGTCTGTGGAACAACGGGTGGTGGTGGTGTATAGGTCACAGAAGGTTACGCCTGAGTGATGTAGTGTTGCTTAGTCTACTTTCGGCTGATGGAAGACTTGGTCACGTGTCTTTTCAATCCTCATTTTGATTGGCCTAGCTTCAGAGACATAGATTTCTTTCATGGGTTCTTGCCAATCCGCTGGTTTGATCTGGAGCAACTTAAATACCCCCCAACACTGCATTATATCCCTCGGCAACATCATGGGAACTGTTTATTTGCCCTAGAGACCATGAATGACAAGCTAGAAGCCATAGATTTCATTTAGGGGTTCTTGTCCAATTTGTTGGTTTGTTCTTTGGTAGGGAGTGACTTAAAAAGAAATACCTAAAAACTTAAATACCCCTCAACAATGCACTATATCCCTCCTAAACATCATAGGTACAGTTTATTTCCCACAGAGACCCTCAATTACCATTTTCCGCCAACCTAGAAGCCATAGATTTCCTTGTCCAATTCACAGCTTTGTTCTGTGGTAGGGAGTGACCTAAATACCCCCCAACACTTCATTATAACCCTTGCTAACATCATGGGGACCGTTTATTTCTCCCAGGGACCATCAATGACATTTTTCCATCAAGCTAGAAGCCATATATTTCCTCTTAAGGGTACTTACTTGTTCAATTCGCAGCTTTGTTCTGTGGTAGGAAGTGTGTGCAACAAAATTCATTCCTAGAGTTTAGAGTTCATGCAATAGTCCATATAATACATTCTTGATTAGTCTATGCTGCTCTCCAAATCAGTTACATAAATCATCAAATTTGTGACAGTTGCAGCTACGTGAAGCGATATGCACACAACACCCTGTGCCCGTCACCAGATGTGCCCTCACCTCCTGGGCGTTATGAAAACGCCTTCAAATATCCTCCTTTGAGCAGATTAACAGACACCAAGATATCCTCCTCTTCATATATTGCACACCATTTTCTCCTCACAGGTGGAGAGCAAGTGAGGGATCCGAATTCTGACCCAGGAGAGCTGCAGATCTCTGGGATAGGAGGGACCTGAATTATCCCACTGATGAGTATATGTGTATTTTACTTATAAGCACGTGAGTGTTTTTATTGAAGTTTTTAATAAACCCTGATGTTAAACGGAATCTCGCGATGTTGGTGTAATATCATTTTGCATGATCCTCCATCGAGCCTTTGGTGAAGATTCTGAAGGAGGTTAAGCGTTTCGCACATAGTGAGGAGAAAATGGTGTGCAATATATGAAGAGGAGGATATCTTGGTGTCTGTTAATCTGCTCAAAGGAGGATATGTGAAGGCGTTTTAATAACGCCCAGGAGGTGAGGGCACACATGGTGACGGGCACAGGGTGTTGTGTGCTTATCGCTTCACGTAGCTGCAACTGTCACAAATTTGATGATTTATGTAACTGATTTGGAGAGCAGCATAGACTAATCAAGACTGTATTATATGGACTATTGCATGAACTCTAAACTCTAGGAATGAATTTTGTTGCACTTTAATAATGTATCACTTTGCACTTATGTAGTAAGGAGGATATATTTATTTGCACTTTATGAATGTATGGTACTGTGTTTAACCACTTCCTTACTGGGCACTTAAACCCCCCTCCTGCCCAGACCAATTTTTGGCTTTCAGCGCTGTCGCATTTTGAATGACAATTGCGCGGTCATGCGACGTTGTACCCAAATAAAATTTGCGTCCTTTTTTTCCCACAAATAGAGCTTTCTTTTGGTGGTATTTGATCACCTCTGCGTCATTTCTGATTGCCGCTATAAACAAAAAATGAGCGACAATTTTGCAAAAAATAACAATATTTTTTACTTTTTGCTAAAGTACAAATCCATTAAAAAAAATTATTCATCAGTTTTGGCCGATTTATATTCTTCTACATATTTTTGGTAAAAAAAAAATCGCAATCGGCGTATATTGATTGGTTTGCGCAAAAGTTATCGCGTCTACAAACTGGGAATTGATTTATGGCGTTTTTATTATTTTTTTTTTTTTTACTAGTATTGGCGGTGATCTGCGATTTTTATCGGGACTGCGATATTGCCGCAGAAATGACGGACATTTTTTACACATTTTTGGGACCAATGACATTTACACAGCGATCAGAAATTTAAATGTCCACTGATTACTGTGTAAATGTCATTGGCAGTGAAGGGGTTAACCTGCAGGGGGCAGTGAAGGGGTTAAATATGTTCCCTGGGTGTTCTAACTGTGGGGGGGCAGGGCTGGCCGGGACATAACAGATCTAACTGATCCCAGTGACAGGGATCAGTAGATCTGTCCTGTTCCCTGTCACAGAACGGGGAACCGCCGTGTTTACATCAGCGGTTCCCCGTTCTGAGGCTCCTAAAAGAGATAGGCGGGTCTCGGGCGGACATCGAGTCCGCCCGAGCCACGGGCACGCTCGCGCACGCGCCGCTGCTGCCACTAGGGGGCGCGCGAGGAGCGTGCACAGGGGACGACGTCCATGGACGTCGTCCCAGCATTCCAGATCCGCGCTGGAGCCGTACTATGGCAATAGCGCGGATCTGGAGTGGTTAATCAACATCTGTAGTTTGCATTTGATTTAGTTACAAATAGCGCTGCACTCATATATATAACTTTTAGGCCTCATACACACGGACGTTTTTTGACGCCGGCGTTTTCTGGCGTTTTTTGCAGCTCTCCATGTTATTCAATGGCCCCATAAAAACGCAGACGTTTTTGAGCTGTAGATGGCGTCGGCATTAGTGAGCTGAAACTAGAACCCACAGCCATCGCGTTCTGAGGCTGTAACGTTTTGCCGTTTTTTTGACGCCGACGCTGCAAAATGCTCACTAACGCCGTACCGGCATTAACCGGCGTTTTTTGACGACAAAGTTTTTAGGTTGAAAAATAGCAGACGGATGATTTTTTTTAAAAGACATTCACTAACGCCTATGCACAACGCCGATATTTTATTTATTTATTTTTTTTTTGTTCCTTGACGTCGGGCCCGACTTTTTGTTTATTTTTTATTTAAGAAACCTCCGTGTGTATGAGGCCTTAGTTCTACTGATTATATGCTTGATTGACCACATTGAAGGGAGGTGGTGAGTGCTGGCAGCAGGTGTGTATATAGCAGCTCACAAGGTTCAATACTTGTAGATACCTAAATTCCCCCCAGCACTGCATTATATCCCTCACCAACATCATAGGGACAGTTTATTTCCCCTAGAGATTCTTAATGACAGTTTTTCGCCAAGCTAATAGACTTGCTTCATTTTGATTGGCTCAACTTCAGAACCATAGATTTCCTTCCAGGGTCCTTGTCCAATCTCCTGCTATGATCTGTGGTAGTGTATGACCTAAATACCCCCCAGCACTGCATTATATCCCTCACCAACATCATAGGGACAGTTTATTTCCCCTAGAGATTCTTAATGACAGTTTTCTGCCAAGCTAGTAGACTTGCTTCATTTTGATTGGCCCAACTTCAGAGCCTTAAATTTCCTTCAAGGGTTCTTGTCCAATCTGCTGCTTTGATTTGTAGTAGGGCATGACCTAAATACCCCCCAACACTGCATCCTATGTCTTGCCAACATCATAGGAACTTTTTTCCTCCTCTAGAGACCATGAGTGGCAGTTTTTCACCAAGCTTAGTAGATTTGCTTAATTTCAAATGGCCCAACTTCAGAGCCTTTGATTTCCTTGAGGGGTTCCTGTCCAATCCACTGCTTTGTTCTGTGGAAGGGAGTGACCTACAGTAAATACCTCCCAGCACTGCATTATATCCCTTGCCGACATCATAGAAACAGTTTATTTCCCCTAGAAACCACCAGTGACTGTTATTTTGCCAGACTAGTAGACTTTCTTCATTTTGATTGGCCCAACTTTAGAGCCATGAGTGACAGTTTTTCCCCAAGCTAGTAGATTCTCATTCCTCCCAGCCAATTCTCCTAGGCTCTTATTTCACAAATATTCCATGTAGAATTTCCCCAGTCAGACGGGCCCTTGCACTAGATTAGTGTGAAATATCTGTGTTTCCTCCTTTACCATACACCACAATGATTTGTAGTCATGTTCTGGAAGGAACTCCATAGCAATATATTGTTTATCCTTACGGGACTCCTAAACTAAAAATTCTCCACCTTTCCCTCAAGACTGGTTTTCCATGAGAGCTCCTGAGATTGTGTTGGGTAATTGTTGTCATTGGAGATTAGAATGTTGTCAGTGATCCTCCTAGGTCAACACTATCTCTCCCTTCCCTCAGAATGTTTCTTCATTCCTGGTGTTCTGGAGCAGAGAGCCATATGAACACAGCAGAGAGCTCACAACAGACTATTGTAAAAGTTAACGTCTATGCTGTTTTTGTCTGGCAGGGTCCCGGAGTTTGTACGGGAGAAGCGTTTTGGAAATTGGCTCAAGGATGCCCGGGACTGGGCCATATCCAGAAACCGCTACTGGGGTACCCCCATACCATTGTGGGTCAGTGAGGACTTTGAAGAGGTGTGTATTGGTGCAGGCCCTTGTATGATGCCACTCAATAAAGTGAATCTGTGCTGTCATGCTGCTAAAACCAAATATAGCTAGACAGACAAATGAGGATTACTTTTAAAACCTTATCGTCTTTATAAGCCCCCCCATATCTCCTACTTTGTCTTTTCTCTTAAAGTCTTCCTCCATAAAACCTCTTTGCCTTATCTCTTCTTCCTTTCATAGTCTTCTTCTATAACCCCCTCTGTCATCTTCGCTCCTCTTCCTTTCATAGTCTTCTTCTAAAACCCCCTCTGTCATCTTCTCCATTCTTCTAATCATAGTCTTCCTCTATAATCCCTCTGTAATCTTCTCTCTTCTTCCTTTCTTGTCTTTCTCTATAACCCCTCTGTCATCTTCTCTCTTCTTCCTCTATAATCCCTCTGTAATCTTCTCTCTTCTTCCTCTATAATCCCTCTGTAATCTTCTCTCTTCTTTCTCTCAGTCTTCCTCTATAACCCCTCTGTCATCTTCCCTCTTCTTCCTCTCTTGTCTTCCTCTATAATCCATCTGTCATCTTTCTCTTCCTTTCATACTCTTCCTCTATAATCCCTCAGGCATCTTCTCTCTTCTTCTTCTTGTCTTCCACTATAACCGATCTGTCATCTTCTCTCTTCTTTCTTTCTTGTCTTCCTCTATAACCGCTCTGTCATCTTCTCTCTTCTTCCTCTCATAGTCTTCCTCTATAACCCCTTTGTCATCTTCCCTCTTCTTCCTCTCTTGTCTTTCTCTATAATCCCTCTGTCATCTTTCTTTTCCTTTCATAGTCTTCCTCTATTATCCCTCAGGCATCTTCCCTCTTCTTCCTCTATAATCCCTCTGTCATCTTTTTTTCTTCTTCCTCTCTCTTCTTCCTCTCATAGTCTTCCTCTATAACCCCTTTGTCATCTTCCCTCTTCTTCCTCTCTTGTCTTTCTCTATAATCCATCTGTCATCTTTCTCTTCCTTTCATACTCTTCCTCTATTATCCCTCAGACATCTTCTCTCTTCTTCCTCTATAATCCCTCTGTTATCTTCTCTCTTCTCCCTTTCATAGTCTTCCTTTATAACTGGTCCATCATCTTCTCTCTTCTTCCTCTATAACCCTTCTGTCATCTTCTCTCTCCTATCTCATATGGTCGTCTTCTATAACCCGCCATCATCTTCTCTCTACTTCCTCTCAGTCTTCCTCTATAACCCCTCTGTCGCCTTCTCTCTTCTTCCTCTCATAGTCTTTCTCTATAACCACTCTGTCATCTTCCCTCTTCTTCCTCTCTTGTCTTCCTCTATAACCCCTCTGTCACCTTCTCTCTCCTTCCTCTCATAGTCTTCCTCTATAATCCCTCTGTTATCTTCTCTCTTCTCCATTTCATAGTCTTCCTTTATAACTGGTCCATCATCTTCTCTCTTCTTCCTCTATAACCCCTCTGTCATCTTCTCTCTCCTATCTCATATGGTCGTCTTCTATAACCTGCCATCATCTTCTCTCTTCTTCCTCTCAGTCTTCCTCTATAATCCCTCTGTAATCTTCTCTCTTCTTCCTCTCTTGTCTTCCTCTATAACCCCTCTGTCATCTTTATTTTCCTTTCATAGTCTTCCTCTATAATCCCTCAGGCATCTTACCTCTTCTTCCTCTCATAGTCTTCCTCTATAACTCCTCTGTCACCTTCTCTCTTCTTCCTCTCATAGTCTTCCTCTATAATACCTCTGTAATCTTCTCTTGTCTTCCTCTATAACCCCTCTATCATCTTCTCTCTTCTTCCTCTCATAGTCTTCCTCTATAACCCCTTTGTCATCTTTCTTTTCCTTTCATACTCTTCCTCTATAATCCCTCAGACATCTTCTCCCTTCTTCCTCTTTTTGTCTTCCACTATAACCCCTCTGTTATCTTCTCTCTTCTCCCTCTATAATCCCTCTGTTATCTTCTCTCTTCTCCCTTTCATAGTCTTCCTCCTATAACTGGTCCATCATCTTCTCTTTTCTTCCTCTATAACCCCTCTGTCATCTTCTCTCTCCTATCTCATATGGTCGTCTTCTATAACCCGCCATCACCTTCTCTCTACTTCCTCTTATAGGTATTCTATGTTGCCCACCTGTTATGTTCTCCATGTTGTTCTCTTAAGTCCCCCCGTTATTTTTCTGGTTTCATCTGTTATTTTTTTTCTATTCCGTCCTTTTCTTGTCTTATTTTGATCTCCTCCTCAGGCTCCTCTTTTGTTTCCTGTTTTAATCAAACTTAATGGTTTTCTGTGTTCTCCTCCATCTCATAGCTACATACTTGGTCAGGGTTCAAAAAAGACAGAAGTTCAATCCGTAGAATAAATGAATGGAAAACTTCTATATACACAATCCTATAACCACAGTTGATCCAGAGGAAGGCAAAAGGCCTATGAAGCATGATCTACTTTTCTCCGGCGGGGGAAAAAATAAGTTCCTTCCTGGTCTTAGAGAAGACAATTGGATAGTCCATGGATCAAAATTCACTGCTGCTTTTATCTATAAATGTTAATATTCAGTTATATTTGTGTATTCCTAAATACATCCAGCGCTTTTTTTTTTCCACAAAAAAATCTACTGAGCTGGCCACAACTAGTTTTGAGGGAGTCTAGTCTACATTTTCACAGCTCTTACTGAGATGAAGCCTTTCCGTATGTGGAGGTTACATTTTTTCCCTCCAGACTTAGAGTGTCTACTTGTTCTAAAGTGAATAACCACCAAACTCGCTACATGGTCCACCTATGCATTATACATGATGATGATAGCCTTCCTTATGCATTTATACATGGAGATCATATGTCTCCTTGCTGGGTTTTGAGATCTGCTATTCAGTGAATGCTCAGGACATGGAGGACGTTATATTTGGTGGAATCCTTTTCCTTGTCACTGTCCTGTGTCTTGTAGGTTGTATGTGTAGGCTCACTCGCAGAGCTGGAAGAGCTGACTGGTGTGAAAGTGACAGACTTGCATCGGGAGAGGTGAGTTCTGTAAACTGCTGATGTGCCATCACTTGTATGTAACAGATGCCCGCATAATGTCCAAATAAAAAAGGAGAAACCGTCTGAGCAACCATTAATGGGCACTCCAGCTCAAAGAGCCCCTTCCCAGGTGTGGGCTCTGTAGCTCAGGAAGCCCCTTCCTGGCTGTGAGCACTGTAGCTCAGGGAGCTCCTTTCCGGATATGGGCGCTGTAGCTCAGGAAGCCCCTTCCCCGCAGGTGTAGGCGCTGTAGCTCAGGGAGCCCCTTCCGGGCGTGGGCGATGTAGCTCAGAGATCCCCTTCCCAGGTGTGGGCTCTGTAGCTCAGGGAGCCCCTTCCCGGGTGGGGGCGCTGTAGCTCAGGGAGTCCCTTCCCGGGTGTGGGCTCTGTAGCTCAGGGAGCCCCTTCCCAGGTGTGGGTGCTGTAGCTCAGGGAGCCCCTTCCCGGGTGTGGGCACTGTAGCTCAGGGAGCCCCTTCCCGGGTGTGAGTGCTGTAGTTCAGAGAGCCCCTTCCCAGGTGTGTGGGCGCTGTAGCTCAAGGAGCCCCTGTCTGGGTGTGGGCGCTGTAGCTCAGGGAGCCCCTTCCCGGATGTGGGCGCTGTAGCTCAGGGAGCCCCTTCCCGGGTGTGGGTGCTGTAGCCCAAGGAGCTCCTTCCCGGGTGTGGTTGCTGTAGCTCAGGGAGCCCCTTCCCAGATGTGGGCGCTGTAGTTCAGAGAGCCCCTTCCCGTTTGTGGGCACTACAGCTCCCATACCCACTTCTCAGATGTGGGCGCTCCAGCTTAGAGACCCCCTTCCTGGGCATGTGCTAGGATTTTTTGCTAAAGTGTGTAGCTCCAAAAGTAAAGGAACAGTGACAAAATGTGAATACTGTGTTATAAATGGACAGCACATTGAAATAAAGTCCAAAAAAGTGATAATGTGAAAAATATATATCCGATTTAGAATGGAAATCAACAATAAAAAAACAATATAATGAAAAATATAAATTTAAACACACAGTCCCATGATGGGATCAGCAGTATAAACTTATTGGTTAAAACACAATAGTTCAGTGCAAAAATGTGCACAAAATATTGATGGTGACTTGAAAAGTGAAGAGGTGAACCAGTACAGTGCTCCAGAGTTATCCGGCACCCCTGTGAAATGGACACTTACCCGAAAAGCTGGCTTCCGTTATAGCAGCAAACACGCACCCTGTAGATTCGCCATCTGTTGTGGGGAAGGCTCAACTCACACCATCCAGATGTAGCTGTAGTAAATAAAGCTCACCTGGAGCCAGATGAAGTCTCCATAGTGTAGTATTTATTGGATTTGTAGGTTAAAAGCCAAAATAAAATGAATCATAAAAACATACGACAATGGGTGCCACTGCCCACCCGGTATTGGACAGTGGCCTGACGTCGGCACTGATGTCTCCTCCCCAATGCGTTTCGTCCAATAGGATGTTATCAAGGGGTCCTCTAGTGTCAGACTTCAAACTAGTTTATTTCCACAACACCAAAGCTCATTTCCTGCTCTCGAAGATCAGGCCCCACACGGATGCTGATCTAAGCCTTTGGCTTGATATAAAAGGATAAGTGCCGCCTTGCTGCCCTCAGAGGACTGGGGACAAACACTGTCCTAAGTGGACTGCTGATGCATTTTCAGGTTGTACCTCTTCCTCTTTGGCTCTGAGGAAGAGCTACAATCACGAAACGCGTCAGCGGTTCACTTGGGACAGTGCTCGTTTGGCATGTGATATCATGGACGTGAAGCTGTTTTTATCTTGATATGCTGTAACCAAGAGTTTGTGAGTACGATTCTCTTTTTTATAATAAATTATCGATTGAGCTTAATGTGCTAGGCCGGTGTGCCCTTTGTTTGTGTTTCTACTTCAGTCAAACTAGTTTATATAGCCTCTCAAAACTGCGCACATCGCGGTCTCTGAGAAATTGCAAACATTTAAATTTATATTTTTCACTATATTGGTTTTTTATTGTTGGTTTACATTCAAGATCGGACTATAATATATATATATATATTTTTTTTTTCACTTTAACACTTTTTTGGACTTAATTTCAATGTGCTGTCCATTTATAACACAGTATTCACATTTTATCGCTGTTCATTTACTTTTAATTTTTGCGCTACACACTTCTTAAGATTATTTATACGTTTGGTTCATTACTTATCTGTGTCAGCCGCCGCCCCTCCACAGCGCAGAGATGCAGCTTTTTTATTTCTAGGATTTTTTGTTGTATTATTTCTCATCTTTCTTTACCCAAATTGTGGAAAATCTTTATTATAGATGAGCCCCAAAATGGAACAGAGTAGGTTGTGTGTAAGATACGGTAAAACGCGGTGAGGTGGGAGCCCGTCCTATTGATTAATGGCTTGCTTCATATACAGATCTTATTATGCCGTAGGTTCACTTTGCATACAAAAAAGTCAGTCTAGTGGCACAGATTGGTTATTTCTTTGGTGCGTTACTAGAGAATGGTGTATACCAGTGATGGCGAACCTTGGCACCCCAGATGTTTTGGAACTACATTTCCCATGATGCTCCACTACACTGCAGAGTGCATGAGCATCATGGGAAATGTAGTTCCAAAACATCTGGGGTGCGAAGGTTCGCCATCACTGGTGTATACAAAAGGTACAGAGGACTATAATCCTATGCAAGTAAGGAGAATCCTCAGAATAATAAGATCTGTTCATGAAGCCACCCTACTCTGTATTATATACTGCACTCTACCCCCTCATACAGTACCTTGCTTATCACACTTCTCCATGCTCAGCATTATATACTATACCCCACCCTACTTATCAGATTGTACCGTATTCTGCTTAATGACTGAACTCTGACCTTCCTACAGTACCTTGCTTACCACACTCCATCCTACTCCACCATACTCTGCTTATTCTTCCTCACTCTACCACCATCATAATCTTCTTCAGTGACAATTGGAAGGCCAAGGATATGTTATACCTCAAGTATCTCGGCCTCATTCACACAGGCCTGCGAGGGCCGTGTCTGCCTGCATGGGGATGCACAGATGTGCTGTGCATCCCCATGCAGGCAGTCCTATTCATGTCAGTTGGGATGCAACGGCTGCACAGACAGAGCTGCTGCTCCTAATTTGACAGCCATGCGGGTCCCTGAAATCAGACACCGTGCGTTTAGGGCCATGTACTCACACCTGCACGGCTATCAGATTAGGAGCAGTGGTTGTGTCCATGCAGCCTCTGCATCCCAATTGACATTAATGGGACTGCCTGCACTGGCATACACAGCACACTTGTGCATCCCCATGTGGGCAAACACAACCCTTGCTCTGGTGTACGCTGTAGTACGACTATGTGAATGAGGCCTTAGATGATGTCCCATAATATTTCTAGTCTTGCATATGTTGTTTTTTGTGTAGTGTGGATCAGCTGACCATTCCATCTCGGCGTGGGAAAGGCACCCTGCGACGGGTGACTGAGGTATTTGATTGCTGGTTTGAGAGCGGCAGTATGCCCTATGCTCAGGTGCATTACCCATTTGAGAACAGAAGAGAGTTTGAAGATTGTTTCCCGGCTGACTTCATAGCAGAGGGAATTGACCAGACACGTGGGTGGTAAGTGTGCTGCCTTTGTATATTACGTTTACTGAGGCTGGCTGCTACAGAACCAAATCTGACTCGTTGCCTCTTTCTCAATCCTCAGGTTCTACACACTCCTTGTGCTCTCTACTGCACTGTTTGGTCAGCCACCATTCAAGAATGTCATAGTAAACGGTCTAGTCCTGGCTAGGTAGGTGCTCTGTGTGTCATAGTAATAGACCTAGCCCTGGCTAGGTATGTTCTCTGTGTTTCAGTGTGTGACGTTATGCAGTGGCGTCACTAGGGTTGGTGTCACCTGGTGTCATAAAATATGGCGCGCACAACAAAATTATGCTAGTGCGCCAATGCACTGTCACAGATGGGGGTGACACTATCCCTGTCAGATATGACTGAGCAGCCCAGTGTAAATCCTCCCGGTGTAATAGAATAAATTCCCCCTTCCTCCTAATATAACCCCCGCCCCCCCCCATGTAGTTAATGGCCCTTATGTAATCCCCCGCCCCCCCCGTGTTTATCTCCCCCCTGTATATATCTCCCCCGTGTACACCTCCCCTCTGTTTATATATTACCCCCCTGTGTATGTATCCACATTTACAGACCTCGTGACTGTATGCATAGAGATTTCCTCCTTAGCTCCTCCGTCCTCCGTGGATGTACTGTCAGAGTGAAGTAGAAGCCTAGGCTCTGTAGGCACTGTGGACTGTAGTCGTGATAGGCAGGCAGCACCTCTCCCCACCTGCCTATCACAATAACTGGAGGACATGCGAGCGCCGGGCTAGAGCTGTCTGCCTCACGGAGATACTACAGCACCATAGCCCAGGAGAAGAAATAAGAGGAGAGAGCAACAGCGCCTCTCTCAATCCAGCGCCGTGCCGGGTGTCACCCCTCTGGCGGGTGCCACCCGGGTGCGACCCTCACCCCCATAGTGACGTTACTGGGCGCCATAATGGACGGGTGATATTTGTCGCCTCATATGCGATCACTTGGAGGCGATTAGAGAGAGTCCGACCCGGGTTTTTCCAGTCACCGTGGCAGAGCTGGTTCCAATCCGGACTTTCTGCTCCACCCAAAGCCCTCCACATGCATTTAATAATGAGGAAGAGATCTCGCTGGAGCTTGATCCTGGATCTCAGTGGAGGAAAGCTGAGAGAGCTCTGTGTGTTATTTTGGACTCAAAAACGAGGTTTGAATTGTGCTCATGTTTTGTGGGTGTCGGGGCCAGCCCCACACCGTATAGTGAGGAATCACAATTGTTAGTTTAGCGCCAGACAGCGAGGTTTTATTTTCTGTTTTTATTTGTTTGAGCCTGCAAACCTTTTACAGTAAACCTGGCAAGCCGGCAGATTTAAAAGAAGTTGGCCTACCTGCTAAATATTTTCCTGTGAAAAGCGATCCCCACAAGCTAATCTCCTAAAAAAGTAATAGACCTAGTCCTTGGCAGGTAGGTGTTCTGTTTTTGTCATAGATTACAGCAGGGGCGCTCAACCTGTGGCCCTCGTAACACTCTGATGTGGCCCTCGGCCTCAACCCAGGGAAGCACACTTCAATAAGTGTTCCACTTTGACATAGTAAACTGTCTTGTCCTGGCCAGGTAGGTGCTCTGTATGTCATAGTAAACTGCCTAGTTTTGGCCAGGTAAGTGCTTTATGAGTCATAGTAAACTGCAGTGGCGGTTAGTGGGTTTTTACTTTTGAGGGGGCGGCAAACAAGCACCATCAACACATCGCCAACGCCCGCCCCCCCCCCTCCCCCCCGCGTGCAACGTGTGGTAGTGACAGTATGTCCCCCTAACCGGGCGGACCGCGTCACACAACCACATCCCCCCACCCGGCAGGGGATCGCTGCACCTATCCGATCTGGGGCGTGCTGCGGTGTCCTCTCCTTCACTCCTGTGCTGTGCGGGCAGCGGCTCCGGTGTCCGCTCCTCAAGCGGCCGTGTATTTCCTCTCTATCTTTCTCTAATAGGATTACCCAACACTTTGGCCAATCGGGAAACATATCTCCCGACCTGCCTCCTGATTGACGAGGAGGAACTTTTTAGTGTGAAAATAGCGAAAATTAATTCTGTGCCCCGAGCCCACCCTATTTTGAAGTCTATTAGACCCCATCCCCGCAATTGTAATTCATGCACTCGCTGTCTTGAAAGGAGTCGAGCTCATGAATAGGCAGCGGCAGGGATAGGGGGATGGTGCCCATGCGCCCACAATGCACGGGCCACCACTAGTAAACTGCCTAGTCCTGGCCAGGTAGGTGCTCTATGCGGAAAGCCACAGGTGCAAACAGTGTGAACGCAGCCTTATAAGTGGCTCAAGACAGTAAGAGCTCATTTACATTTGAGGTTTGGGGGGGTCGGTTAAAACCCCATAGTTGAGACGTGTTTTTACCACACACTCCAACCACTGATGCAGTGTCTGGGGTCTCAATGGTAACCCCACCCCATTTTCCTGGAGCCCGTGCGGCCTCCTTGTCACATTCTATTTTACATTTGGACAGGTGGGGAGCCGGGGGCGGCATATACAGGAACCAATCCTCCTATTTCCTCCTGCAACCGCTGAAAGCCGGCCTCCCCCCCCCCCCCCCTCCTGCAGGAGGAAAATGTTCATTATGCTATTCAGAATGGAAAATTCTGAATAATTTCATTTAGTCGTGACCTGAGACCAGTTACCAGATAGCTTAAGTGGCCCTCACTCCTCAAAAGGTTGAGGTTTACAGCATAGTGCTGGCCAGGTAGGTGTTTCCAGTGTGTCATTGTATACAGCATAGCGCTGGTCAGGTAGGTACTATGCTAGCATTGTCTTGCATTCTTCTGCTGGCAGAGCAGTAACCTATTCACATATTCTCCTCTGTTTCTTCCTATGACAGCGATGGTCAGAAAATGAGCAAAAGGAAGAAGAATTACCCTGACCCCACTGATGTCATCAACCGCTACGGAGCCGATGCACTTAGGTGAGCATTGCACATCTTATGTGACACCCTATGTTCTGAGCTGTGCAGGATCAGCAGGTACAGAGTATGTTCTGAGCTGTGCAGGATTATTGGCTACAGGGTATGTTCTGAGCTGTGCAGGATCAGCAGATACAGAGTATGTTTTGAGCTGTGCAGGATCAGCAGGTACAGAGTATGTTCTAAGCTGTGCAGGATTATTGGCTACAGGATATGTTCTGAGCTGTGCAGGATCAGCAGATACAGAGTATGTTCTGAGCTGTGCAGGATCAGCAGGTACAGAGTATGTTCTGAGCTGTGCAGGATTATTGGCTACAGGGTATGTTCTGAGCTGTGCAGGTTCAATGGCTGCAGGGTATGTTCTGAGCTGTGCAGGATCAGCAGGTACAGACAGAGTATGTTCTGAGCTATACAGGATCTGCAGGTACAGAGTATGTTCTGAGCTGTGCAGAATCAGAGGGTACAGAGTATGTTCTGAGTTGTATGGGATCAGGGAATACAGTGTATATTCTGAGCTGTACAGGATCGGGGAGTACAGTGTATATTCTGAGCTGTATGGGATCAGGGAGTACTGTGTATATTCTGAGCTGTACTGGATCAGGGAGTACGTTGTATATTCTGAGCTGTATGGGATCAGGGAGTACGGTGTATATTCTGAGCTGTACTGGATCAGGGAGTACGGTGTATATTCTGAGCTGTATGGGATCAGGGAGTACTGTGTATATTCTGAGCTGTACTGGATCAGGGAGTACGGTGTATATTCTGAGCTGTACTGGATCAGGGAGTACGGTGTATATTCTGAGCTGTACTGGATCAGGGAGTACGGTGTATATTCTGAGCTGTACTGGATCAGGGAGTACGGTGTATATTCTGAGCTGTACGGGATCAGGGAGTACGGTGTATATTCTGAGCTGTACTGGATCAGGGAGTACAGTGTATATTCTGGGCTGTACGGGATCAGGGAGTACGGTGTATATTCTGAGCTGTACGGGATCAGGGAGTACGGTGTATATTCTGAGCTGTACGGGATCGGGGAGTACGGTGTATATTCTGGGCTGTACAGGATCAGGGAATACGGTGTATATTCTGAGCTGTACAGAATTAGGGAATACGGTATATATTCTGAGCTGTATGGGATCAGGAAGTATGGTGTATATTCTGAGCTGTATGGGATCAGGGAGTACGGTGTATATTCTGAGCTGTATGGGATCAGGGAGTACGGTGTATATTCTGAGCTGTACAGGATCAGGGAGTACGGTGTATATTCTGGGCTGTACGGGATCAGGGAGTACGGTGTATATTCTGAGCTGTACGGGATCAGGGAGTACGGTGTATATTCTGAGCTGTACAGAATTAGGGAATACGGTATATATTCTGAGCTGTACAGAATTAGGGAATACGGTATATATTCTGAGCTGTACAGAATTAGGGAATACGGTATATATTCTGAGCTGTATGGGATCAGGGAGTACGGTGTATATTCTGAGCTGTATGGGATCAGGGAGTACGGTGTATATTCTGAGCTGTACAGGATTAGGGAATACGGTATATATTCTGAGCTGTACGGGATCAGGGAGTACGGTGTATATTCTGAGCTGTACGGGATCAGGGAGTACGGTGTATATTCTGAGCTGTACGGGATCAGGAAGTACGGTGTATATTCTGAGCTGTACGGGATCAGGAAGTACGGTGTATATTCTGAGCTGTATGGGATCGGGGAGTACGGTGTATATTCTGAGCTGTATGGGATCAGGGAGTACGGTGTATATTCTGAGCTGTACAGGATCAGGGAATACGGTGTATATTCTGAGCTGTACAGAATTAGGGAGTACGGTGTATATTCTGAGCTGTACAGGATTAGGGAATACGGTATATATTCTGAGCTGTACGGGATCAGGGAGTACGGTGTATATTCTGAGCTGTATGGGATCAGGGAGTACGTTGTATATTCTGAGCTGTATGGGATCAGGGAGTACGTTGTATATTCTGAGCTGTATGGGATCAGGGAGTACGGTGTATATTCTGAGCTGTACTGGATCAGGGAGTACAGTGTATATTCTGGGCTGTACGGGATCAGGGAGTACGGTGTATATTCTGAGCTGTACGGGATCAGGGAGTACGGTGTATATTCTGGGCTGTACGGGATCAGGGAGTACGGTGTATATTCTGAGCTGTACGGGATCGGGGAGTACGGTGTATATTCTGAGCTGTACGGGATCAGGGAGTACGGTGTATATTCTGAGCTGTATGGGATCTGGGAGTACGGTGTATATTCTGGGCTGTACGGGATCAGGGAGTACGGTGTATATTCTGAGCTGTATGGGATCAGGGAGTACGGTGTATATTCTGAGCTGTACTGGATCAGGGAGTACGGTGTATATTCTGAGCTGTACTGGATCAGGGAGTACGGTGTATATTCTGAGCTGTACAGGATCAGGGAGTACGTTGTATATTCTGAGCTGTACGGGATCAGGGAGTACGGTGTATATTCTGAGCTGTATGGGATCAGGGAGTACGGTGTATATTCTGAGCTGTACGGGATCAGGGAGTACGGTGTATATTCTGAGCTGTACTGGATCAGGGAGTACGGTGTATATTCTGAGCTGTACAGGATCGGGGAGTACGGTGTATATTCTGAGCTGTACGGGATCAGGGAGTACGTTGTATATTCTGAGCTGTACGGGATCAGGGAGTACGGTGTATATTCTGAGCTGTATGGGATCTGGGAGTACGGTGTATATTCTGAGCTGTACGGGATCAGGGGGTGCGGTGTATATTCTGGGCTGTACGGGATCAGGGAGTACGGTGTATATTCTGAGCTGTACGGGATCAGGGAGTACGGTGTATATTCTGAGCTGTACAGGATCGGGGGAGTACGTTGTATATTCTGAGCTGTACGGGATCAGGGAGTACGGTGAATATTCTGAGCTGTACAGGATTGGGGAGTACGTTGTATATTCTGAGCTGTACAGGATCAGGGAGTACGTTGTATATTCTGAGCTGTAGGGATCGGGGGAGTACGTTGTATATTCTGAGCTGTACGGGATCAGGGAGTACGTTGTATATTCTGAGCTGTACGGGATCAGGGAGTACGGTGAATATTCTGAGCTGTATGGGATCGGGGAGTACGGTGTATATTCTGAGCTGTACAGGATCAGGGAATACGGTGTATATTCTGAGCTGTACAGGATCAGGGAGTACGGTGTATATTCTGAGCTGTACAGGATCAGGGAGTACGGTGTATATTCTGAGCTGTACGGGATCAGGGAGTACGGTGTATATTCTGAGCTGTATGGGATCGGGGAGTACGGTGTATATTGTGAGCTGTACTGGATCGGTGAGTACGGTGTATATTCTGAGCTGTACTGGATCAGGGAGTACGGTGTATATTCTGAGCTGTACTGGATCGGGGGAGTACGGTGAATATTCTGAGCTGTACAGGATCGGGGAGTACGTTGTATATTCTGAGCTGTACGGGATCAGGGAGTACGGTGTATATTCTGAGCTGTACAGGATCAGGAAGTACGGTGTATATTCTGAGCTGTATGGGATCGGGGAGTACGGTGTATATTGTGAGCTGTACTGGATCAGGGAGTATGGTGTATATTCTGAGCTGTACTGGATCGGTGAGTACGGTGAATATTCTGAGCTGTACAGGATCGGGGAGTACGTTGTATATTCTGAGCTGTACGGGATCAGGGAGTACGGTGTATATTCTGAGCTGTATGGGATCGGGGAGTACGGTGTATATTGTGAGCTGTACTGGATCAGGGAGTATGGTGTATATTCTGAGCTGTACTGGATCGGTGAGTACGGTGAATATTCTGAGCTGTACAGGATCGGGGAGTACGTTGTATATTCTGAGCTGTACGGGATCAGGGAGTACGGTGTATATTCTGAGCTGTACGGGATCAGGGAGTACGGTGTATATTCTGAGCTGTATGGGATCGGGGAGTACGGTGTATATTGTGAGCTGTACTGGATCGGGGAGTACGGTGTATATTCTGAGCTGTACTGGATCGGTGAGTACGGTGAATATTCTGAGCTGTACAGGATCGGGGAGTACGTGGTATATTCTGAGCTGTACTGGATCGGGGGAGTACGGTGAATATTCTGAGCTGTACAGGATCGGGGAGTACGTTGTATATTCTGAGCTGTACGGGATCAGGGAGTACGGTGTATATTCTGAGCTGTATGGGATCGGGGAGTACGGTGTATATTGTGAGCTGTACTGGATCAGGGAGTATGGTGTATATTCTGAGCTGTACTGGATCGGTGAGTACGGTGAATATTCTGAGCTGTACAGGATCGGGGAGTACGGTGTATATTCTGAGCTGTACGGGATCAGGGAGTACGGTGTATATTCTGAGCTGTACTGGATCAGGGAGTACGGTGTATATTCTGAGCTGTACGGGATCAGGGAGTACGGTGTATATTCTGAGCTGTACAGGATCGGGGAGTACGGTGTATATTCTGAGCTGTACAGGATCGGGGAGTACGGTGTATATTCTGAGCTGTACAGGATCGGGGAGTACGGTGTATATTCTGAGCTGTACAGGATCAGGGAGTACGGTGTATATTCTGAGCTGTACAGGATCAGGGAGTACGGTGTATATTCTGAGCTGTACTGGATCAGGGAGTACGGTGAATATTCTGAGCTGTACAGGATCGGGGAGTACGTTGTATATTCTAAGCTGTACGGGATTGGGGAGTACGGTGTATATTCTGGACTGTACGGGATCGGGGAGTACGTTGTATATTCTGAGCTGTACGGGATCAGGGAGTACGGTGTATATTCTGAGCTGTACAGGATCGGGGAGTACGGTGAATATTCTGAGCTGTATGGCATCAGCGCTTACGGTGTATATACTAAACACTTTTGGTCTCTCGGCAGCCTCCTGTATATTGCTGTATTTGCAGTCTCACCCCTCTTGCCCTCTATGTTTGTCCTCTGCGGTTGGTGGATTGGGGGGAGCGTGTTTTGTCTCAGCATTTCTTCTCTTCTCTGATTCTGCCAGATAGTTTCCCGTCTCCTTGTAGACTCAGAATGTGTTTATACAGCAGTGTAAACTGTCAATGCTGCAGCCGGGTTTTCCTCTCCATTAAAGGTCACTCTGTATTTCTGTCTGGCTTTGTGCCTGGGGACAACCTGGGACACCATGATGTCATTACTAGGGGATTACTCCGCCTGGCAGGACAGGAGGAAGACGCATCCCAGAAGGATAACCGGGCTGGGGGCTCCTAATATTGCTATAGGGATGAATAGGGGGAAATTAGTTGGTTTGTCATGAGCTGAAATGAAAATTCCTGTGGGAGAAATATGAATGTGATGCTCATCCTCTGGCTTCAGTACAATGAGTTAAGGATCTTTATTGTAAAGCGCTGCACAAACTGGCGCTATATGAATCCTGTATATTAATAATAATAATCCGGAGAGGCAGAACACATGGGACCCAACGTGAGCTGTGTCTATTGGGGTATTCCAGTACACAGAGGTGAGTAGTGTAACAGGGTAGTGCAGACAGGAACACAGGATGCAGCAAGGAGGAGAGAGTCCAGCTGTGATGATCCAGAAAGGTCACACAGATCCAAGGGTAAGTCACAAGGGGACCCTTCGAAGCACAGCAAAGACAATACAGCTGGGTCACGGGCAGAAATATGGCGCAGCAACACAAGGGTTCAAAGGCTCGCATGGTAGGCATTCCACCTTCCCATGTAGCTGGTGAGAGTAGCTTGGCAGAGGTGGGTCCCCGTTTGGATGATCAATGGAGCAGGGACATGCAGCATTCTGGAAGGACAATGCAGGGTATGATGGAACCGTCCAGCACCCAGCTTGGGTGCTTCCGTCAAGATACAGCTTCCTCCAGTCTGGACTCAGGAACCGGATATTATAGCTGAGCACCCAAGACTTGGTGTCACTAGCTTAGATGCAAACTGGAACTCAAACTGTTTATTGAAAATTCACAGAGAATATATAGCTCACAATTTCAGGTAGGCCTGATCACATGACCCTAACAATACAATCTGTAAAGAGGAATATAATTAAAATAAGGAACAGCAAATATACACATAATGCTAATCCACCTCTAGCAACTAATACAGTTGTGTTCAAAATTATTCAACCCCCACTGAAATTGATTGTTTTGGTCGGTTTGACATTGATTATGATCATTCAGTCATCCTGCTTACAATTAAATCAAAGAGGCATGTGTAGGTCAGACAAATATAACATAACATTTATAATGAAATAACCACAAATGTCTTTTCTGAGCTCACATCATTATCAGTTTTATTCAACCCCCAAGTGACATTCAATCTTAGTACTTAGTACAACATCCTTTTACAGTTATAACAGCTTTTAAACGTGAAGCATAGCTTGACACAAGTGTCTTGCAGCGATCTACGGGTATCTTCGCCCATTCATCATGGGCAAAAGCCTCCAGTTCAGTCACATTCTTAGGCTTGCGCACTGCAACTGCTTTCTTTAAGTCCCACCAGAGGTTCTCAATCGGATTTAAGTCTGGTGACTGCGATGGCCACTTCAAAATGTTCCAGCCT
>BLSH010043298.1:64624-75037 GCA_018402905.1 Glandirana rugosa
GAAAATAATATTACTGTTTATACATTACTAAACAACTAACAATTTCCCCGCCGTGTGGAACAAATATGATATGGGTAAACTTTGTAGACATTATAACTTTCACGCAAACCAATCAATATACATTTATTGTGATTTTTTTTTTTTATCAGACATGTAGTAGAATACATTATGGCCAGAATTTATGAAGAAATTCGATTTTTTTTGGATGTTTTACTGCAGAAAGTAAAAAATATTGTTTATTTTTTAAAAATTTTCGGTATTTCTCATTTTTTATCGCAAATAAATAAGTAACCCAGTGGTGATCAGATCAAATAAAAAAAAAAAGCTCTATTTGTGTGAATAAAATTGTATAAATTTTGTTTGGGTACAGTGTTGCACGACCGCGCAATTGCCTGTTAAAGTAGCACAGTGCTAAATAGCAAAAAATGGCTTTGTGATGAAGGAGGTGAAACCTTCCGAAGCTCAAATGGGTATAGTATAAACAAGGTGTGCCGCCCCTTTAACAATCAACAAATCATTACATATTTGTCATTATAATAAAAGTGCATAATCCATATGGACTATCTAATGCACCTTAATTATGCAATGTGCACAAAGAGGCCTTTTTTCCCCTGACTCCTGTTTAGGAGAAATGCGTTGGGTGGGGCATGGCATGTGATGTCATCACGCATGTCGATGTTGTATTAGTCTGTGCTGGTAATTGTATATACACACTGACTTGTCTTCTGTTCAGTCTCTAAATTGGGATTTTATCTTCTATATTATACTGAGATTTGTTCCTCTTTTATATACATTATAATACCAAAAGTATTGGTACGTCTGACTTTACTTACACATGAACTTTAATGGCGTCTTAGTCTGTAGGGTTCAATATTGAGTTGGCCCACCCTTTGCAGCTATAACAGCTGCAACTCTTCTGGGACTGCTGTCCACAAGGTTTAGGAGTGAGTCTATGAGAATGTTTGACCATTCTTCCAGAAGTGCATTTGTGAGGTCAGGCAATGATGTTGGATGAGAAGACCTGACTCGCAGTCTCCGCTCTAATTCATCCCAAAGGCATTCTATCAGGTTGAGGTCAGGACTCTGTGCAGGCCAGTCAAGTTCTTCCACCCCAAACTCGCTCATCCATGTCTTTATGGACCTTGCTTTGTGCAGTGGTGTGCAGTCATGTTGGAATAGGAAGGGGCCATCCCCAAACTCTTCCCACAAAGTTGGAAGCATGAAATTGTCCAAAATGTCTTGGTATGCTGATGCCTTAAGAGTTCCCTTCACTGGAACTAAGGGGCCAAGACCAACCCCTGAAAAATCCCCCCTCCACCAAATGATTTGGACCAGTGCACAAAGCATGGTCTAAATCATTTGGTGGAGGGGGGATTTTTCAGGGATTGGTCTTGGCCCCTTAGTTCCAGTGAAGGGAACTCTTAAGGCGTCAGCATACCAAGACATTTTGGACAATTTCATGCTTCCAACTTTGTGGGAAGAGTTTGGGGATGGCCCCTTCCTATTCCAACATGACTGAGCACCAGTGCACAAAGCAAGGTCCATAAAGACATGGATGAGCGAGTTTGGGGGTGGAGGAACTTGACTGGCCTGCACAGAGTCCTACCTTTGTAATCTGAATGGTTACCATGCACAGCTGCACCAGATTTTGCATTCTCCAGTTTTACTAAATCAACCGTATTGGGTCATTTATAAGTGTATAGGTCTCCAAATTGGTTTCTATACTGTGATAATACAAATGTACCTGAGCATTACCAATAGGCTGTAACCTGCCAGCGTAGTCAGGAATGGATTTGGCTTGTTATGGCACCAAATGGTAAATTCTTATGGTGGAGTAGGTGAGGACACCAGAGCCTGATGGGACCCTCACTGTGAAGGGAAGATGGGGGAATCTGATGGTTAATAATCTTGTTTGTGTGGCACAGGAACTGAATGTCAGGAAAGTGACAGTATCTACTGACAAGACCAAGTATGGAATTCACCTCAGAGCAGAGCCGGATCACATGGTACTTGGAAAACGACTAAAAGGAGCATTTAAGACGGTTATGGCTGCAATTAAAGAGCTGAAGAACGACCAGCTAGAACAGTTCCAGAAAACAGGTAAGTGAACATCAATATAGCATAAACCGCTCTCCTGAGATCTTGCCTGCAGATTATGGAGTATGGCCACTCACTGTTTTTCCTTTAATCCGCCAGGTTCCATAGTGGTGGAGGGCCATGAGTTACATGAAGAAGATGTCCGCCTTCTCTATTCCTTCGATCAAAGTGCTGGTGGCGACACTCAGTTCGAGGCTCATTCAGACGCTCAGGTAACAAGAGCTGATTGGTATTCAAAGTATATGCTGCCGCCTATCAGTTTTTCAAGCGGACCCATTGTTTTTTGGGGAGAGGCAGATGTCAATGGACAGATGTCCTTTGATACCCGCCAACATTAGATCCAAACCTGTCTGCTAAAAATAGATGGATGGGGTTCCATTCTCCATCTGTCCAGCAAATGGGATTGGATGACAGTCTGATAGAAATGTACAGGCGGTCCGTTTCCATCCAACAGCCCTTAGAGGAAACCATGCTGTGTCTGCTCTGCATCAGTGGAACAGACATAGACCTGTCATCTGCCATCTCAGCGGAGAGATCCCCTGCTGAGCGGGCAGATCTGTTAGCGAACTCCACCAGTGTGAAAGGGGCCTTAGACACTGCGATGGAACCGTCCAGCACCCCGCTTAGGTGCTTCCGTCAGTATGCCACTTCCTCCAATCTGGACATAGGAACCAGATATTATAGCTGAATATTGCATAGCATACAAGACTAGCCGATAAAATAGCTTGTATGAGAACTGGAATTGTTTATTGAAAACTTGCACAGAATTTATAGCACAGTAGGTCAGATGAACCTGATCACATTATCATATGCAAGGAAACTGTATACAGGAATATAATTAACATGACTTAGGGACAGCCAACATAAACAGTAAACCTTAAACTGCTAGCCATGCAGATGACTCAGTGCCACCCAGACCATTTGGCACCAAGCTCACCACCTTAAATACAAAGTACAATACACATCATTATAAGCATAAACATCCCACAATGGTTTGATAACAAGGTACAGTGGTCACAATATCAATCACCTCTGCAAGAGATGATCAGACAGACAAACAATAGGAGACTTAAATAGCACAATTAACAATGGGTGAAAGACACTTAGGAGGCACAAGTATGGGAGATACAATAAACACATTATAGCAGAAGACCCCATGCATTAACATCTGCTATGAGTCTCTGTGTGAAGCAGTCATTGTTGGTAATGGGGCATCTAGGCCCTAAACATGCATCCCAAGTCTAGATTCCTAGAGTCTGTGTGTGTTGGGGAGACATGAACTTGATTCAGAAACAAGACCACTCCAAGGGTTCCCCAGACACACACCTTCCAAAGAGTAGTGTTCCCTTAAAAGCCAGGGCCCATAATCAGTAGGCAAGAGGCTAGCCTGCAGTCCCCTCCAAAAGCCCCTGTCCTGGTTGAGTCTGTCACATACACATCGGGTGCCAACTCCGCTTTTCCAGTCATATGCAGAAGTAACAAATAGGATCCAACGAGCTATCCGTATGAAAAAAACATTGACACGGTTCGTGCTATCTAGCGCTTATTTCTAGATGCCGCGAAACGCGTTGACCCTTTTTTCTTCTGTTCCTGTAGTGTCTATTTTTGTTGTATTTGTGACTTTTATTATACTGATATTAAAGCAGATGACTTATTGGAAGTGCAGGTGATTGGATCATATTTGTTAAATCTACAGTTGATTGGTAATGTCGTTGTTTGCAGTTCCTGAAACATCAGAAACACCCATTTTCTTTTTCTCAACATCCATCAAAGGCTGAAACTGTTCAGAAAGTGGACAACTGTAATTCTTGACAATTCCAGTTATAAGATTTAGTAATCATCATGTTTATAGGTCAGAGGAGGCCAAAAGGCAAGCTGTCCCCTATAGGGTGAGATTACGGTCGAGGGTCTCTTTGGTTGGTATTGTGGTAGCTATTTATCACGTAGCTACATCCTTGCCAGTCGTGCTTAAATGTGGGTAGATGACAGTTGTGTTTTTGTATGCTTAGTAATTATAAATATTAATGATCCAGCCAGCTGGTCATTATATAAGGTCTGTGTCACATTGCCAAGCAAAATAGGTAAAATGTACCTGAATGAAATTGTATTGTAAAACCCAATTGGTTGTAGCACATTGCTCATCCGCTTCTTCAGTCTGCTGCAATATATGAAATCCTTCATATTCTAGCGGAGCATGCTAGAGCTCCTCCTCATTCTGGTTGATCTCTACAGGTCCTGGTTCTGTTAGACGTTACTCCTGACCAGTCGATGGTGGATGAAGGTGTAGCGCGTGAAGTCATCAATCGCATCCAGAAGTTGCGGAAGAAGGTTGGTGACATTTCCACATTGCTAGTTATGCAATTAAAATGGGAACATTGAATACAAACTTGGAATGAGTCCTTTATAGCCGTTGAACCTTGCTCCATTCTCTGATAAAGGTCTTCTATATATATCGCACATGTCCCACGTGGAGACTTTTTCCATCTCTAGGCACAGTTTCTGTATAACAAATGTAATTTCTGCTCTGGATAATTGCATCAATTGTAGTTGTACTATCAGATAATTACTGAAACAACTTCAGTACATGTTATAAATTAGAAGATGATCAGGGTCACTTGGAACAGTTAAAAGCTCCTGGAAATGCTCTGCAGGCACTCGTAATCCTCATTCAGCCTCTCTTTACTTAAATGACCATCCTAAACTTTCTGCTGTACATCTCCTCCCTGTTAAAAGAGATTACAGGTAGTATTTAATACCCTCTTCATCAGCTCTTACCGGCTCAGCTGTGTGAGGTTCTCCTCCAAGTGCTGGCCATACACTAGATGAAAAATCATTCGCACAGATCGAAAATTGGTTGTGACATTTTGAGCCGATAAATAAATCTAAGGAAAGGTATGGAAAACTTTGGATGAATGGACGATAATTTGAAAGGTTATTGGGTTTCTCGTCAGTACAGTTTTCATTGGGCTTATGTTACGAAAAACTGATTAATTGATGTCAGTTGAACGATTTAGCGATCAAATTTCGGTCATTACATGATGGCAAAATCGTTTGCTCTCACGACTGTGTTCGTTTTTCGAAAACTCGTTTGGACGATTTTTCATATAGTGTATGGCCAGCATTAGGGTCAATCAACAGTAGGCTTTTCCAATGAGTTCTGCCACAGGGTCCACCAGCATTGAGGTTCTTCCATGAGTTCTGCCACAAGGTCAACAAGTAGTTTGGTTCTTCAACAAGTTCTGCCACATGGTCACAAGCTGGGAGGTTTTGCCACAGGCTCCACCAGCAGAGCGGTTCTCCCATGGGTTGTGCCCCAAGGGTCAACTAGCAGTTGGGTTCTCCCATGAGTTTTGCTACATGGTTACCGGCTGTGAGGTTCTCTCATGGGTTCTGCCACAAGGTCCACCAGCAGTAAGGTTCTCAAAATGAGTTGTGCCCCAAAGGGTCAAGGAACAATTGTGTTCTCTCACGAGTTCTGCCACAGGGTCACCAGAAGTAAGGTTCTCCCATGAGTTCTGCCACAAGGTCATCAGCAGTGAGGTTTTCCCAAGAGTTCTGCCACAAGGTCCCCAGTGAGACTCTCCCACGAGTTCTGCCACAAGGTCAACAGAAGTGAGTTTCTCTAACGGGTACTGCCACAGGGTTCACCAACAATGAGGTTCTCCCATAAGTACTGCCACAGGGTCACCAGCAACGAGGTTCTACCAAAAGTTCAACCACAGGGTTTCTAGCAGCGAGGCTCTTCCACATGTTGTGTCACAGGGACACTAGCAGTGAGGTTCTTCCATGAGGTCTGCCACATGGTCACCAGCTGTGAGGTTCTACCACAGGGTTCACCAGCAGAGCAGTTCTCCCATGGGTTGTGCCCCAAGGGTCAACTGGCAGTTGGGTTTTCCCATCAGTTTTTGCGTAAGGTCACCAGCTGTGAGGTTCTTTCACGGGTTCTTGCACAGGGTCCACCAGCTGTGAGGTTCTCGCACGGGTCCTGCCACAGGGTCCACCAGCAGTAAGGTTCTCCCACGAGTTGTGCCCCAAGTGTCAATAAGCAGTTGGCTTCTCCAATGAGATCTGCCACAGGGTCACCAGAAATAAGGTTCTCCCATGAGGTCTGCCATAGTGTCACTAGAAGCGAGGTTCTCCCATAAGTTCTGTCACATGGTCACCAGCTGTGAGGTTCTGCCACAGGGTCCACCAACAGAGAGGTTATCCCATGGGTTGTGCCCCAAGGGTCAGCTAGCAGTTGGGTTCTTCCATGAGTTCTGCCACATTGTCTCCAGCTGTGAGGTTCTGCCACAGGGTCCACCAGAAGTGAGATTCTCCTACGAGTTCTGCTACAAGGTCAATAGAAGTGAGGTTGTCAAACAGGTTCTGCAACAGGGTTTACCTGCAATGAGGTTTTCCCATAAGTTCTGCCACAAATTCCACCAGGTCTCCTACAGGGCCACCAGCAGTGAAGTTTTACCACGAGTTGTGCAACAGGGTCACTAGCAGCAAGGTTCTCCCAGAAGTTCTGCTACCCCAGCAGTGAGGTTCCACCAAGAGTTTTTCCAGAGTGTCCATCAGCCATTCCAACATGACAATTCATACACAAAGCTGGCCATGTTATTGACTCTTCTTGTATCTGTCAGGGAAACTTGGTTCCTACTGATGAGATCACCATCTACTATCAAGCCAGTCCACAAGGCCAGTATCTCCAGTCTGTCATTGAGCAACACACAGACTTCATCTTGGCCACTGTCAAGTCCCCACTGTTACCGTACCCTGTACCATCTTCAGCTAACGTTATCATAAAGGAGAAGACGCAGGTGAGTGCGACCTTATTGATCTTCCTGGTCTGATGCCAGTAGTTGGTCTAATTTCAGATAGCAGGTCACCAGCGTACAACTGTTGTATTTTCTATCTGTGGAAGCAACCCATGTGCTACCTTGGGGCATACTTTTGCTTTTTGTGCACTGTAAACCTTGTTGCATTAATTGTATAAAAACGTTCTTATAAAAGAATTGGAAAAAAGCTGAATGGAGAGGAAGTAATTGGGATAATAAAGGAGCAAATGTCCAGATGTAAAGATTGCACTGTATTTTGCTGCTTCTGAAAGCTATCTTTTATATACACTATATTTTCCAAAAGTATTGTGACGCCTGACTTTACACGCAAATTAATTTTAATGGCATCCCAGTCTTAGTCCATAGGGTTCAATATTGAGTTGACCCACCCTTTGCAGCTATAACAGCTTCAACTCTTCTGGGAACGCTGTCCACAAGGTTTAGGAGTGTCTATGGGAATGTTTGACCGTTCTTCCAGAAGTGCATTTGTGAGGTTAGGCACTGATGTTGGACGAGAAGGCCTGGCTCGCAGTCTCCGCTCTAATTCATCCCAAAGGTGTTCTATGGGTTTGAGGTGCAGGCCAGTCAAGTTCCTCCACCCCAAACTCGCTCATCCATGTCTTTATGGAACTTGCTTTGTGCGCAGTCATGTTGGTTCAGGAAGGGGCCATCCCCAAACTCTTCCCACAAAGTTGGGAGCATGGAATTGTCCAAAATGTCTTGGTATGCTGACCCCTTTAAGAGTTTCCTTCGCTGGAACTAAGGGGCCAAGCCCAACCCTTAAAAATCAACCCCCACACCATAATACCCCCCCCCCCCCCCTCCACCAATTGATTTGGACCAGTGCACAAAGCAAGGTCCATAAAGACATGAATGAGCGAGTTTGGGGTGGAGGAACTTAACTGACCTGCAGAGAGTCCCGACCTCAAGCCGATAGAACACCTTTGGGATAAATGTGAGCAGAGACTGTGAGCCAGGCCTTCTTGTCCAACATCAGCGCCTGACCTTGCAAATGTGCTTCTGGAAGAATGGTCAAACATTCCCATAGACACTCCTAAGCCTTGTGGACAGCCTTCCCAAAAGAGTTGATGCTGTTAGGGCTGCAAAGGGTGGGCCAACTCAATATTGAACCCTACGGACTAAGACTGGGATGCCCATATTATAGTTCATGTGTAAAGGCAGGTGTCCCAATACTTTTGGTAACATAATTTATTTATTAATTGTCTATCACGGGGCGCAGGGTTTCTTCATAATCATAACAGTTGGGTTATGCTGCCACCTTCAGGTGAAGGGACACTGGCCATAAAAAGGCAGTCTTTCCTGCACAGGCATAACCCTGCCTGACACAGTACAACCCCAGTTTTGTTCTAATGTCCTTGGGTGGTAAATAATGCTTGCACAGTCTCCCTGAAGATTTCTTTTTATGGACTATTTTTTTTGCTGCCTGTTCCATACACCCTACTGTGAAAGGAAACTGCTTTATCCAGATCAGTTGGCTACAGACCTGTGGCTCAAAGGCACACTACCCAGCAGGGCCAGAACAAGGGGTGCCCTGGGCACCGTGATAACATGAGAGGTGGGGGGGCGCTGCAAGGAGATTGGGGGGGGGGGGGTTTGTTTGTGTTCGGAGGGGGAATTTATGGGGTGGCAGAGGGAATTTGTGCTAGTAGGGGTGATTGGGGGGTATTTGTGCTAGGAGGGGACATTTGGGGGGAGGGGCTGTGCTAGGAGGGTGGATGGGCAGTCCAAGCTTTAGACACTGAGAGAGCTGCATGCAGTCCAAGCTTTAGACAATGTGAGAGCTGCATGCAGTCCAAGCTTTAGACACAGAGATCTGCATGCAGTCCAAGCTTTAAACACTGAGAGAGCTGCATGCAGCCCAAGCTTTAGACACTGAGAGAGCTGCATGCAGCCCAAGCTTTAGACACCGAGAGAGCTGCATGCAGTCCAAGCTTTAGACACTGAGAGAGCTTCATGCAGTCCAAGCTTTAAACACTGTAAGAGCTGCATGCAGTCCTAGCTTTAGACACCCAGAGAGCTACTTGAAGTCCAGCTTTAGACACTGAGAGAGCTGCCTGCAGTCCAAGCTTTAGACACTTTGAGAGCTGCATGCAGCCCAAGCTTTAGACTCCGAGAGAGCTGCATGCAGCTTAAGCTTTAGACGCTGAGAGAGCTGCATGCAGCCCAAGCTTTAGACACGGAGAGAGCTGCATGCAGCCCAAGCTTTAGACACTGAGAGAGCTGCATGCAGCCCAAGCTTTAAACACTATGAGAGCTGCATGCAGTCCAGCTTTAGACACTGAGTGAGCTGCATGCAGTCCAGCTTTAGACACTGAGTGAGCTGCATGCAGTCCAGCTTTAGACACTGAGTGAGCTGCATGCAGTCCAAACTTTTGACAATGTGTGAGCTGCATGCAGTCCAAGCTTTTGACAATGTGAGAGCTGCATGCAGTCCAAGCTTTTGACACTGCTGCATGCAGTCAGAAATTTTGAACACACAACCCAGATGTGAAGGGGCCCATTCAGTTGTTCAGAAACTGCACTGCATTCAAGCACAAATATCAGAAGGCTGTTGGTTTATTCAAGCCACTGTGTGTATAGGCTATTACATTCACTCCATAAAGGTGAACCAAGAGACTGACTGTATTTATTGTCCTCCACAGCTGAAAGGCTCAGATCTGGAGATAACACTGGTCAGAGGATCAGCACAAGCCACTGACGGCCCTTCCTGCGCTTATGTAAACCTCCACATAACCATTAATGGCACCGAGCAAAGTAAGTCCTGACTTTATTTCCTCTGCTGATTCCAGCATGCCTTGTCACTGAGCAGCTACAGGTGGTGCTGGAAGGTCACTGTGACAACACTAATCATGGAGGACCCCAGATTTGTATTACAGAGTCTGCCGAACCTTTAGATTTCCCCAAGTCTCTATATTAAACCCTATGGCACTGCTAGCTGCTGCATTGAACACTGTGTCTTCTTTTGGCTCAGATCACATAACACAGGCTAGGCTGTAGGTTATAGTCAGGGCCAGCACAAGGGGTGGGCGGGAGGGATGTCAGCATCCCAACAGCATCACTACTCCTGTCAGCCCAGTGCTGGGAGCACTAGGAGAGAGCCAGGAGGTGGTGTGGGCTGTGTACTTGTTCCCGCTTCACCTTCCTGCCACTGCAGTGCTCCTGTTCTAACAAGCAGGTGGCGGTGTTCAGACACACAGGTGCTGCACTAGCAGAAAGCATAAGAGGTACAGAGAGCACAGCCTGCACCACCTCCCGGCTCCATACAGAAGTGTCTAGGAGAGAGCTGTAAGTTTAGGAGCGAGCCATCAACACAAGCATGTGCCCAATGTTAAAACTGAGCTGTGCAGTGCTGTTGACAAGTGATTGACTGCTGGGTGTAGGATCCTCTAAGCTTGCACATCATGAATGGGGGGCACAGTTTGGCAACTTTGCCCTGGGCGTTGAATGGCCTTGTCCCAACACTGGTCTGCTG
>BLSH010043298.1:75047-113608 GCA_018402905.1 Glandirana rugosa
AGGTCGAGAAAGAGGAGAGAGTGTCAGGACTCTGAGAGTTAACATTAAGAGTCGTCTCGGTACAGTCCAAATTTATTATCTCTACTCGGGTCCTCTACGGTACGTCGAGGAAACTAAATTGAGTCACACGGTAGTGAAAAAGTTAAGGACCTTAAGTCGAATTTTATGTTGCGTGTGTATTGAATCATATTAGATTCAATGTAACAATATACTATCGTCAGTAACGGGACTGACGAGAGTCACAGGGCTAAGACCTTTGAAGAACGACGACCACACCGGTGGTTCTGTCTTTTGTTCCCCTATCAAATTGTTTTCCTAATTTCTGTTTGAGGGTTTTTTCTAAGTTTGGGTAGGTTGTAGAAATAACAGTTTTGAGTCCGGAATTGCTCAGTTTGGCAACTTGTCCCAGCACTGGTTATAGTACATCAACATCTATACGTAAAGCGCTGCGTAAATTGACAGCGCTATATAAGTACCTGAAATAAATAAATAAATAAATAATCTGGGATTACTACTGAAGGTAGTACTATGAAAGGTTAAGGCCTGAGTTTTGACAATAAAGATGTTGGATGGGTTTGAATCTTTTTTGGGAGTTTGTCTTTAATCCTTTTGTTAAACTATCCCCTTGTTTTCTGTCTTGGTGGCCACACCAGCAGCAAGAAGTTTCCAGAATCGGGACACTGAGAGCAGTCAGGGCAATGACTGCTATCATATAACAATGTAACTTAGATTATACTAAGTTATGTGTGCGTTGTATTTTAAGCTGAATTCCAGGAATTGAAAAAGTGATGGCACACTGAGTTAAATCAAAGGAGCTGCATGGCATCTCCTGGGCTCATCTCTATTATTTAAACCTGACATGGCTCTGCTGAGAATTACAATTGAGAGTCTCAGGACTGTGAGAGAGGAGAAAGAGCTGGAATGTCCCCCCCCCGCTGCCCTTCCAGAGAAGCCATTGTATTTTGTGAATGTGTTCACATAATACAAAGGCTTCTGTGAATGGACAGGAGGGGTGGGCATAGCAGCTGCAGTGATTTTCTTGTTCAAGATGCAGAGCCCAGAAGGATCAGAGCTGCTCTCATGGAAATATGACAATAGCTGTCCTCTGGGAGTGCTAAAAGCTGTCAAATATAAGTAATAGAGCTAAGCCCAGGAGGTGTAATGCACCTCGCTGGATTTAACTTATAGTGTCCCTTCACTTTTTTCAAAGGAGCTGAATTTCCTGGAATTCAGCTTTAATGTCCACCAGAAATTCTCCAACAACTGTATAGATTCACAAACCTTGATGTCCTGTAGAAGAGTTCTCTGTATGATGGAATTGTAGCATCTGCCCCTCCAGGCTGTAGATGTAATGCGCATAGTGTAAGGATTGGCATTTGTCAAATTGGGACAGTTGCTTTCTCCGATGTTAAGCGGGAGACACAGTAGGCCTCTGGTATAAGCCCTGACCCTTGATGTATGGATGCTAAGCAGAAAGGCATTGCTGTTCTCCTTGTGGACCCAACCAGTCTGCACAGAGAAGAGAGGGCAGTTTTAACCTACTGTCCAGTAATGTGGGGCATCTAGTTCTTCGCTACATTGAGGTAGAACACGGGTCTCCAAACTTTCTAAACAAAGCGCCAGTTTACCCTCTTCAGACTTGGTAACATCAGACGTAGTTACTAACTTCAGATGTAGTATACCGTCACTGAAATAAAAATTAAGTGGGCTCCCCTGCAGGGTTAAGTCCTAATGTACTTGTATGCACTGCGGATCCCTCCCACACATCGCTGTCCTAGATCCTTAGCACTGCCATCTTCACCCGGTCTTCCTTCCGGGCTCATGGGCTCTGGCTGTATAAATGTTTGGAGCTGCGGTGACGTAACTCCCACGCATGCACGCGGGAGCCCTCGGCTCTGGCACGGAGCTCTGAAGGTACAGTACGGTTATGCTGTCCATCCAAAGCGCATGCGCCGTTACCTCAACGGGGGCATCGCTGGTGAATCCCTCCTAAACCGTGCAAGTTAAGGCGATATGCACTGTACAGGTACAGTGCCTTGAAAAAGTATTCATACTCCTTATAATTTCCCACATTTTTTCATATTACAACCAAAAACGTAAATGTATTTTATTGGAATGTTATGTGATAGACCGACACAAAGTGGCACATAATTAGTATAGGCTTACCTGTAGGTACAAGTTCAAAAGTGAAGTCCACCTCCACTTTAAAGCTCGCCTCCTGGTTGCTGCATAAATGTGTTACTGTCAGGGCCGGATTAACATAGGGGCTATTGGAGCTGCAGCTCCAGGCCCCTTCCTTAAGATAGGCCCAGCCCAATGGTGTGAGTGAGTCACTAATACTGCCCAGCCCTGCTCTGTATACAGTGTACACATGATTGATATGTAAATTGTGGCAGAATATTTAATTTGTTTTAACAAAAAATTGTTTGCATTTTGATTTTATTTATTTCCATAAAAAGGCCCCCCCAAAATCCTTAGCACCAGGTCCACGATGCTCTTAATCTGGCCCTGGTTACTGTATATTTATGGGGTTAAAAAAAAAAAAAAATAAGCCCTCCCCAAGATCTCATGGGAAATCAGGGAGAACTTTTTTTTTTTTAAATGGGTTAAATGCTGTGCAGCGCATGAGCGAGATGAAGTGCGTAATGTCATTGTCATGATGTTTCATCTTGCGCCTGTGCAATGTCGTCATGCTGTGAGATCTCACAGCTTAGGTATGAGATCTCCCTGAAGGTACTAGTGACGTTGCCTTCGCCAGGGGGCATCTGTGCAGACGGGGACACATCACCAGTGCCTCCAGGGGAAACTGGAATCAGACAAAGACAAGGTAACTTAATCATACATTTATTTATTTATTTATTTTTAATTGGCTTTAGATGATTTCATATCCCCTTGCAAATTTAGAAAAAGGTATAGAAGGTCCACTTTAAAGTGTTTTACACAACAGTAAAATCTGTATATGCAGAATAGCATGCTTGCTATACTCGCTATGTAATTTAAAGCGGTAGTAAACCCGCTGAGAAAAATAAAAATAAAAAAAAAATCCTGCAAGACAATAGCATAATATGTTAGTATGCATCGCATACTAACATATTATGAAATACTTACCTGGCCCCTGATGCCCGAGTCGGTCAGCGCTAAGGACGCTGACATGTTAGTCCTCTTCTTTCTTCCGGGTACGCGGCTCCGGCGCTGTGAGTGGGCGGAGCCGCGTGACGTCACTCCTGCGCATGCGCGCGGGAGCTCTTCACTCCGGCAGCCAGCTCTGAGTTGCCGGCCGGATCGTCAGAGCGCATGCGCCGCTAATGTCAGCGGCTGCATGCAGGGCGAATATCTCCTAAACCATGCAGGTTTAGGAGATATTCTTTTTACCTACAGGTAAGCCTTATTATAGGCTTACCTGTAGGTAAAAACAGCTTTTAGGGTTTACTACCGCTTTAAGGCGTTAATCCTCTGTATTGTGTAAAAAGGGTGTTTGATCTTGTATGGCCAGATACTTCTTGCTTGCCCTGTCTACTATATTAGACTTTACTATACTATACTACATGCAGGCAGTGTGGAAAGGTTACACATGCTCTGTTCGATCTTCCTGTTGCACATGGACACAGACTGCAGTGCATTTCAAGAGGCAGTGATTATTTGTGAACTGAGCATGTCATTGGCAAAGCACCAATCAGCTCTGGCCAGATTGTGGGTGAAGGGTCACTGATGCAAAGGAAATTTCATCATCAGAGAGTGAAATCTGTGGAAGCCCTGGCTCCTTGCAGTTTATCACCTGACTGCAATATACAGATGAAAAAAAAGGTATATAGCAGCAGTATTTTGATATAAAGAGAAGATTTAGAAGCTGTGTGCAGTGTGGAAGGGGGGAGGGGGTGAATTGTTTTTATATTGCTGGGTTTGGTAACATTTTAAGTCTTATAAAGTAGTATTATAGGTTGTTGATTTTTTTTTTTTAGGTGGATTTCTATTACTAGAGAACCCCAAGGGAGAAGCCATCAGCAGCCTGGCAGAATTAAAGAGCGCAGTGTGCGGAATATTCCAGCTGAAGAGCGCCCGGCTCTCTGTATACAACGGGGGTGCAGGTAACATCTGTAATGTGTTTGAATGCTGTGAGCTGCACTGTGCAGCCTTTATGCTGTTGTCACGGATAAACCTAACAAGCGCTTCTCTGTAGAACTGCAGAGCGGCTGCAATCTCCTCAGCCTGAGCGGGAAGACGCTCCATGTTACTTCAGGGGCCCCTCCAGCTGGCAATGGGAATCCACTTCAATGTCGCTATGTCAACCTGCGGCTGCTGAGCAGCGATGCACAAGGTGAGTGACGGCAGCGAGAGATGCGCAAGGTGGAGCCGGATGGTGGCGAGTGTGACGCTTTTTTTTCCTCTCCTTCTCTCCAGGCGCGCTGCTGCTGGAAAATCCGCTCGGTCAGAATGATTTGAAATATCAGAGCCTGTTCCATGAGGTGGCCAAGGTATTTGGGCTGAGGAGCCGACGCTTCCGGCTATTTCTTAATGCCGCCATGACTGAAGGTGAGAAAATATCCAATTTGTACGGTTAGCCCCGGTTCACACAGGGACAACTTAGCCATCTGAGAAGTTGCGCTCCATGCATTGCAATGGAGCCGCTCTAATAGGAGAGACTCAAGTCACTCTGACTTAGAAAAAGGTTCCTGTACTACTTTGGGGGCGCCTTCAAGCGACTTGCATTGACTTCTATTACAGAACTTGTTTGCAAGCCGCACTGAAGTCGCACTCTGCGGGGTGGCTTGGAGTCGCCCCTGAAGCCGGATCACCCCTGTGTGAACCGACACTTACTGCACCCAACGCTGATCTTTTTTTTTTTGCGTAGACTGCGGGTTGTTCAGCTTCCTCCAACATTCCTAGACACTTTGAGTGATGCCGGAGCTATAAGGGGCGAGTCACTCCAATGTTGTTTGGTTCCTTGTTAGAAATCCCGGTTTGGCGCCTCCTGCAGGTTAGGGTGGAGCATGGGTGCAGTGGCTTCATGAATATTTGCTATTGTATACTATAGCAGTGTTTCTCAACTCCATCCTTAAGGCGCACCAACAGGTTGTGTTTTCAGGATTTCCATTATTTTGCACAGGTGATTTGATCAGTTTCAATGCCTTAGTAATTACCACAGCCGTTTCATCTGAGGGAAATCCTGAAAACATGACCTGTTGGTGTGCCTTGAGTACTGGAGTTGAGAAACACTGTACTATAGAGTGTTTGAGAATTTTACTGTCACGCATTGGGCTCCGAGATATGACACAGATCACCCTAAAGTGGGCTGAAACTATGGCAGGGGATTGCACATCAAAGCATCCGAGAAATACAAGATGCCATTGGAAAGGACCCATCAGACTCCACCTGTAACTGAAGAATCCGTTTATTTAAAGTATAATTCTGAAATATGCTTAACTAATCTTAAAGCGGAGTTACACCCAAAAGTGGAACTTGCGCTCGTCGGATTCCTACCCCCCCTCAGGTGTCACATCTGGCACCTTTCGGGTTAAGGGGGAGGGGATACCTGTCTGACAGGTGTCCTTTTCCCCACATCCGGGAGCCTGGGCCGCAGCCACTGACGTCAGCAGCCCGGCTCCCTCCTCTGCCATGCCAGTGAGAAAGCACAGCGGTGGCTCACGCATGCGCAATAGGGGCCGGCGTGAGGCTGAAAGGCTCCACTGCCGGGTTCCCTTACCCTCAATGGTGGCAGCAGCACTCGACCAGCCGATCCAAAGATTGGTGGGCTATACCGACATCGCTGGACTCCAGAACAGCTAAGTGTCTTAAAGTTAAAAGTCAGCAGCTACAGCTATGGGTAGCTGCTGACTTTTAATTTTTTAAGGGGCGGCGGCGGACCTCCGCTCTAACCACTTCCCGCCGGAAGGGCGTACATGGACGTCCTTCGGTTTCAGTGGTTATACCTGGACAGCAGGTGCACCTACAGGCATCATCTCGCTATCGATCTATTCAGCCGATTCTGTACAAGGCAGAAGTGATCTGAGTGGCTAATTATCCAGTCGCTCACTTTTGCGGGTGACAGAAGGGGTCCCACCCTCTCCTGTCCCAGCGCGGAGGCCGGGAGCGATGCGGCCGGTGGCAACGGCTGCCCTGTACAGGGAGAGAGGAACTGACGACGTTCCCCTCTCTCTGTGACGCCGGAAAACCGGGAGTGACGAGTAGTTTGTCACTTCCGGTGCCGCCCCTTTGTTTACCTGGCTGCCAGCGGCCCAGTAAGTAGGCGATCAGACCAATCTATGTCTGATTGGCTACATGGGGCGGGGCAGAGGAGAGATTTCTCCATAAAGAGGACCTGTCACGGTCCATGCTGTCACAAAAGATGTTGTTCATCCCTTGTGATAGCAATAAAGTTAGAACAAAAAAAAGTGTAAAAAATAATATTTTTGTACAAAATAAATAAAAAAATTTAAAGCGACCCCCGTCCCACCATGCCTATGCGCAAATGCAATTGCGTACGTTACTCCCGCATGCTTATGTAAACTGTGATCGCACCACACATATGGGGTATTGTCGCGAACATCAGAGCGAGAGCAAAAATTCTAGCACCAAACCTCCTGTGCAACTCTAAACAGGTAACCTGTAAAGGTTTTTAAAGCGTCACCTATGGAGAATTTTAAGCACTGTAGCTTGCTGCCATTCCACAGGCAGACGCAATTTTAGCGTCACATGTTTGGTATCTATTTACTCGGCATAATATCATCTTTCACATTGTATAAAAAAATTGGGCTAACTTTTAGTGTTTTTTTTTTCTAATTCACGAAAGTGTGCAAATACCGTATGACATAAAAAATGCAACACCCACCATTTTATTATATTGGGTGTCTGCTAAAAAAAAATGTTTGCGGGATCTAAGTAATTTTCTAGCAAAAAAAAAAAAAAGTAGATTTTTACATGTAGGAGCGAAGTGTCAGAAATGGCCTGGATGGCAAGGGATTAGAAATGCTCCCTCCCCCCTCCTAACACCTATGCTGATTAACCTGTGTAAAGGTCCCTTTCACACGGGCGGACCGATCTGATTCGCCTGTCAGTTTTTTAGGAGTACCTGACCTATTGCCTTCTATGGAGCAGCAGATGTCAATGGACATCCGCTGACATCCGATCCTATCCACTAAAAACAGACAAATGGGGGATCCATTTCTCATCCGCCGGTCGGATTGTATGACAGTGGAATGGAAGCAGACAGGCGGTCAGTTTCCATCCGACCACCCATAGAGGAAAGCAGGCTGCGTCTGTTTCCGCTCCCCCTAAGCGGACCTGTTATATCTGCCTGCTCAGCAGGGATCAGCAGACAGATTCCCTGCTGAGCAGGCGGATCCGCCCGTCTAAAAGGGACTTAAAAAAGAAGTGTATACTTCAGGTCACCTCAGTCCGGTCTCGTGATCATCTCCCCTGTGTCAACGATCGGCAGCTGCAGGGGAGAGGAGGGACCACCAACACTGGGATATGAGAGTCTATGGGTGATGTCACAGCGAGCCATTGTTGCATGCTCGCTGAACACCTATGCTGACTAACCTGCGTGAGAAAGATTTCTATACTTATCTATTTTTATGCCGCTCCAGTCCGGGACGCATGATCCCCTGTGTCATTCAGAGGCGTCTGCAAGGGACTTCTCCCTTCTTCTGTGACCGAACTGGCATACATCTAGATAAGTATACAAATCTTTCTCACGCAGGTTATTCAGCATAGGTGTTCATTGAGCATGCAACAATGGCTGGCAATTCCCAGGAGGGGTGACATCACCCATAGGCTCTCATATCCCAGTGTTAGTGGTCCCTCCTCTCCCCTGCAGCTGCCGCTGGCTGACACAGGGGAGCCGGTTCACGTGACCGGACTGAGGTGGCCTGAAGTATACACTTTTTTAGACCCCTTTTAGACAGGCGGATCCACCTGCTCACACAAATCTTTCTCACACAGGTTAATCAGCATAGGTCTTAGAAGGGGGGGGTGGGGGGGCATTTTTTTTTTTTTGAAAATTATTTTTATTGCAGTTTCAATTCAAGGTACAAAACAGAGCCTACTGGGCATACCCCGGCTCAGCACACAACAAAAACCATAACTTAGAGCCGGTTCACAAGTTGCTTGACAAGTGAAATCCCATAGAAGTGAATGGGAGCCTTCTTAATGTACACTACTGAAGTCGCTCCGACTTCAGAAACGGTTCCTCTACTACTTCTAGACGACTTCTATCTGACTTGTGCCCATAGAATTCAATGGAAGTCGCCTCCAAGTCGGATCCCCAGCTATATTGAAGCGACTTTACAGGAAAAAGAAAAGCAAATTACCCTGGCAACAGCCTCCCTCCCTTCTCTGATTGGCCACAGGCAAAGTCGCCTGCCATTGAGGTCGCTTTGAGTCACGTTGTAAGTCATGCAAAGTCGTGTTCAAATCGCCTGCAAAGTCGTGCCTGAAGTCGGATCGCTGTAGTGTGAATCGGCTCTAAAAGAAAACAGACTAAAACAACAACAACCGAGAAAAAAAAGGGGGAGAGTTTCTTGGTGCGCTCTGATCCCCGGTGTCCTCTGGATTATAGGATTTACACCATACAACCTTCAACTCCAGGCTCAGTGATGGAAAAGACTTCCAGCCATTAGGAGCCTAGCTAGTCAACCCCCCCCCCCGTGGGGCCTATACACATGGTTCTATTAACCAAATGAAGGATCAGTCGTCTGGAGGGGACATTTTTTCAGATTAGTTGGGTTTACTCCAGAATTCTACTTTCATCGAATGATCGAAATACGGTAGCTCTTTGCTAGGATTTAAAGAGAAATGAAGGTGAAGTGCTTTTCCTGAGGAGAGATTTTTTGCTTACATCGGTCAATCTATTTCTGGAGACGGAATCGCAGCATTCTCCGGATGTCTGGTTAGCGCGTGGCGAACTCCTGTGTGTTGTATGTAGGACAAGTCCCACCGGTGTGCTGCGCACGCTCTGCGGGAGAAGCCCCCTGCACCTCTTCCAGTTTTCCCCTCTTATATATCCTGCTGCATTGTGGGATGCCAAATCTGGGCCAATGCAGTTTAAAGCGGAACTCCAACTTTGTAGGTAAAAAGTATGAATGCTTTAGAAAATGCCTCATGACGTCTGCTCTGTAGTCCATTCCCCTCCTGTGTTTTCCAGCCTCTCTCCACAATTGTCAAGTAAATGGTGAATGCCCAATGCCTGGATGTGCAGCAGCAAGCGCCGCATGGCCACTTCCTGTCCGGAGCTGCGTCGTTTTAACTCTCCTCAGTAAGCTTTGAGACTACAAAGGGGATGTCAACGTGGTACGAACGCTGCTGCTGGGCGGGATTTACCACTTACCACATATACTGGGGCAGGGCGGAAGCTGCCTGCGTGACCCGTGGACACAGAGGATCACAGCGTTCAGTACCTGGCTGCTATGACCGGCCAGGGTATCATGTGATCGTTATGATTGGTCATAGCGATCACATGATTAAACTGTAAATAAAACAGTCATGTTTTTGCTTTCTATTATTTATTTCAGGTACTTATATAGCACCATCAATTTACGCAGCGCTTTACATATACATTGTACATTCACATCAGTCCATGCCCTCAAGGAGCTTACAATCTAAGGTCCCTAACTCACATTCATACATACACATACTAGGATAGACGGGATCTAATTAACCTACTATTGTGATGCTATGATTGGCCCACAGCTGTCCCATGGTACATGGGCCAATCACAGCACCCCTGTACCTTGTGATTAGCTGTAGCCTGTCATGAATCACAGTAGTAAGCAAGCTGTCATTAATGAAAGCTATTCATGACAGCTAAAACTATTGCTTATAACAGTGATCATCACTGTTATAAGCAATGACCAAAAAGAAAAAAAAAATCTCTGAATAACAACCCCCAAAGTAGTAGAGTGTCACTATGGTGACATTGAACTATTCTGATGAGAGTATGCAAAAAAAAAAAAGGAATCTTAAAAAGAAAGGAACTTCAATAAAATAAAAGATTAAGAAATTGAGTAAACATTTTTTTTTTTACATACCATCACCAGTCAGTGTCCCTGATCATGGCCACCCCAGTCATGTGATGACGCTGTACTGCACTGGTGACAGTATGTAAAAAAAAAATTGAGAAAAAAGCACATTTTTTAAAATTCATTTTCAAAAACATTGTAACAAAATTTACAACTTCAAAAAACTGGCCATGCCTCTTACTAAATACATTGGGGGTCATTTGGGAGGTATTTGTACAGTCCTGGCATTTTAGGGCCTCAAGAAATGAGATCGGCCATCCGTACATCAGGATTGATCCATTTCAAAATATATATCCCATAGTTTGTAGACGCTATAACTTTTTTACATACTGAATAATATAAAATGATTGCGATGGTTTTTTTTCCAAAGACATGTAACAGAATACATTTTGGCTTAAATTTATGAAGAAATTAGATTTTATTGGATATGTTTTTTATAACATAAAGTAGAAAATATTGGGGGGGGGGGTTAAAATTTTCAATCTTTTTTTGTTTATATAATAAATAAAAAAACTCAGTGGTGATCAAATACCGTCAAAAGAAAGCTCTTTGTGTAAAAAAAATGATATAAATTTCATTTGGGTACAGTGTTGCATGACCGAGCAATTGCCAGTTAAAGTATCACAGTGTTAAATAGCAATAAATGGCCTAGTCATGAAGGGGGGTAAAACCTTCTGGTGGTTAAATTGGTTGCAATTACCATACCTCCTGGGGCTTGTTTTCCTGCAAGAAATGCCTACTTCCATGGCCGGATTAACATAGGGGCTATTGGAGCTGTAGCTCCAGGCCCCTACTTTAAGATAGGCCAGCCCAGTGAGTCACTGATGCTGCCCTGCCCTCCACTGTACACATGATTCATATGTAAATTGCGGGCCCACCAAAATCCTCAGCACCAGGCCCATGATGCTCTTAGTCTGGCCCTGCCTACTTCTCTTTCACCACCCACGGTAGCACACAGGACGGCTCTGAAACTACGTTTGCCCCTAAGCATCGTGAGACATGGAATTTCAGGAAATCACATGGGCAGCGAACAGGAATTTCCTCCAGGCACCCCGGACTTGCAGACAGCGCTGTATAGAGACGCTGTGATGTTACAGGTAACGTAAATGACTGTATACAGCGCTGAAAGCATAGTGGAGAAAATGTGTGTGGGTGCGCTGGCGCTTCTGAGACACAACATATTTTGCCGAAGGGTGAAGATCCTGGTGCTGAGTTTAACCCCTTGGAGCCGGCGCCTCCTGGCTCCTTAAGGGCTTTCAGATGCCAGGGAGACGAGGCAGGGTTTATGATGTGAACACCGTGATTAGCTGTCTTGGCGGTCACATGATCGGAAAGCTCCCGAATACAAGAAGCGATCAGGAGGTTTCCATTAGCCGCTGGCAAGTGTGCCCGGGAGTGCGCAGGACGCACTGTGTCTTCAAATTGATACGTGAATATGCGACCTCTCAACGCCAAGGCCCTCCCACCAGGTATTTGCTGCAGAGCCCATCTTTTACTTACCTGCGCCCGATCCATTACAGCGATGGGCACGAGCTCAGCGGCTTGAACCGCAGTCTGTCTCATCATTGGACAGATTGATAGCAGCAGGAGCCATTGGCTACCGCTGCTGTTAAACAAATCCTATGACAGTGGAGCGGGGCAGAATTCCACTGTGTGTGTCATAGCACGCAGCATTGGGACTCTGAAGCGCGCCCCCACAGGTGCCCCCAGGGAAGGCGGCTCTCCCTGCAAGGGTTTTGCACAGAGCAGCCCCAATCCTCCTTCTCTGGGGTGCCCCACTGGCGCTCCTAGCTCCTCCCCTCCATCGGATGCCCCCATGGAGAGCCGCTTTCCCTGGGGGCACCCAATGGAAGGGAGAAGCTAGGAATGTTGGTGGGGCACCCCAGAAGAGGAGGATTGGGGCTGCTCTGTGCTATTCCTTTACGCAGAGAAGGTAAGTATAACATCTTTGTTATTTTTAAGGAAAAAAAACAAACAAACCTTTACAACCACTTTAATAAGAAATATGTGAATTTATTTCCCGCTAACACATTGCTCATTACTGAGATTATGCCAATCTTCTCTGTAGAAATACACAAAGGGGCCGTTTTAGTAGGTGCATTCTTCTATGGGTGGTGGGTAGAGCCCCCCTTTTATATTTTCACATGGAATATTCAGGTTAGGGTCACAAATAAAGAATGTTTGAAACCGTTTTCTTGTTTTACTTGGGTAAATCTAGAATATTGTGTATAAATATTATGCAGTTTGTGCTTCCACCAGCCAGTGAGCTCTGTCCACGTGTGAATCATGGTATCCCTCTCTACCCATTATCTACAGAATTAAATGATTTATCACAGCAGTGATTCTACCCTCATCAGGCTGCTCAGTAGGAGGTTTGTTAGACAATCTGCTTTGCTTTGTTTAGATAGCCCCTAATGCTCTGGGAATCCTTTATCGTGCACTAAATGTTTGGATAAACGCTTGCTGGGAATTAGTGATGCGTCTGCTGTGTCTGTGCCCCACCCTGAAGCCTCATGACTGAGACCTGAAAGACTCTCTTGGCTTACTGGATTGAAGATGTGCTTTATCAACTTTATCATGCTGGGGGGGGAGGGGCGTCCTGACTAAATTCTTTCCCATGTACCTGACTGTTAGAAGCCTGTGCACCTCATAAACAGGGAAGCTCAGATTTTAGGTCTTCCATCCAGTCATGTGAAGGGGAACATCATGCTTCATACTGGATGTAAGCAGTGAACAGGTCTTTTCACATTTCAGTAAACCAGGCTCTGCATATTCTTAATAGAAAGGGTTGTAGTTTCTGAGAAATTATACTGGTGGTGCAGCGGGGGGGTCGGAAACCATTTCATGAATGTTCTAGTCTAAGGTAGTTGGAATAACAGGAGTGGAGTGTAGAGGTAAAAGCTGCTGAGGACCTTTCTGTAAAAATTTTAAAATTTAAATCACAGAAACATTTTCATAAGTGAATCCAGTTTGTAGAATTGACTGGGGAAAAACATGGCCTAGAATACCAGAATATTGCAGGAAATCTCAGATTGAGGGATATCAATTAGAACAAGCCCCACAAGGTCAACGGGGTAAGCTAGGATTTCAGCAGGGGCAAACCCTCACCCGTAGTGTTACTGCATTTAAAAGGGAAGTCAGCAGGGGTGGGCCAGGAAGTGAGCGTGGGTGGGTCATTCCATAGGATGTGCACAGATCCCTCACCCTTAAAGTGATTAATGTATTTATAAGGGAAGAGTCCGCAGGAGTGGAATATTCCATAGGCTGGGCACTTCACATTACAGGCTGGGCACAGATCCCTCACCTATGGAGTTATTAGTGTATTTAAAAGGGAAAGCTAATGTCGATGGGCCAGGAAGTCAGCAGGGGCGGAATAGTCCATAAGGTGAACACAGGCACACAGAGTGATTAGTGTATTTATAAGGGGAAGCCAGCACAGGTAGAATGTTTCATAGGCTGTTCACAGACGCTTTACTCAGAGTGATCAGTTTATTTTATAAGAGGAAGTCAACAGGGGCAGGCCATTTCATAGGCTGTACACAGATCCCTCCTCTATAGAGTGATTTGTGTATTTATATGGGAAATTCAGCAAGGGTCGGCCAGAAGGTCAGCAGGGGTGGAATGTTCCATAAGCTGGACACAGGCCACTCTCCCCATTAGAGTGATTAGTGTATTTATAAAGGGAAGTCTGCAGGGGCAGGTCAGGAAGTCAGCGTGGGTGGACCATTCCATAGGCTGTTCACAGATCCCTCGCCTCTAGAGTGATTTGTGTATTTATAAGGGGAAGTCTGTGGGGTGGGCCATTCCATAGGCTGTACACAAATACCTTCCCTATAGTATTATTAGTGTATTTATAAGGGAAAGTCAGCAGGGGTGGGCCAGGAAGTCGGCTGGAGTGGAATATTCCATAAGCTGAACACAGACCTATAAGGGAAAGTCAGCAGGGGCGGGATGTTCCATAGGCTGTAAACAAACAACTCCCCTATAGGGTGATTAATATATTCATAAGATGAGGGCAGCAAGGGTCGTTCGTAGACTGTACCGAGGACCCCTCGCCCATAGTGATTAGTGTATTTATAAGGGTAAGTCAGCAGGGGTGGGCCATTCCATAGGCTGTTCACAGATCCCTTCCCTATAGCGTTATTAGTATATTTATAAGGGAGAGTCAGCAGGGTTGGGCCAGGAAGTCGGCAGGAGTGGAATATTCCATAAGCTGAGCACAGACCTCTCCCCCATAGAGTGATTAATGTTTTTATAAGGGGAAGTCAGCACAGGTAGAATGTTTCATAAGCTGTTCACAGACCCCCTACCCATGAGGTGATCAGTGTATTTATATGGGGAAGTCAGCAGGGGCAGGCCATTTCATGACGTGATTAGTATTTTCATAAGGGAAAGTTGGCAGGGTTGGGTCATTCTATAGGCTGTACATAGATCCCTCACCCATAGTTAATATTGTATTTCTAAGTGGAAGCTAGCAGGGGTGGGCCATTCTATAGGCTGTACGCATCACTTCACACCCATAGTGATTGGTGTATTTATAAGGGTAAGTCAGCAGGAGTGGGCCATTCCATAGGGGCTGTACCCAGACAACTCATGGAGTGATTAGTGTATGCTTTAGGAGAAATCAGCAATTGCGGGCCTTTCCATAGGCTGTACACAGACAACTTACTCATGGAGTGATTAGTGTATTCAAAAAGGGAAGTCGGCAGGGGCGGGCTAGGAATTTAGCATGGGTGGGCCATTTCATAGGCTGTACAGACTGCTCACCTAAGGAGTGATTCATATATTCACAAAAGAAAGTCAATAGGGGCAGACCATTCCATTAGGGATGTACACAGGCTGCTCAAGCATAGAGTAATTAGTGTATTTATAAGGGGAGGTCAGCAGATCCATTGTATAGGCTATACACTGATCACCCCCCTATAGGGTGATTATTTATAAGGGAAAAGGCAGCAGGGTTGGCCAGGAAGTCAGCAGGGGTGGGCCAATTCATAGGTTGTTTTACAGACCTCTCAGCCATAGATTTATTAGTGTATTAAGAGTAATTCAGCAGGGGTGGGACAGGAAGTCAGCAGGATTGGACCATTCCATAGGCTGTGCAGAGTGCTCACCTACGGAGTGATTCATATATTCACAAAGTCAACAGGGGCAGACCATTCCATAGTGAATGTACACAGGCTGCTCAACCATAGAGTAATTGGTGTATTTATAAGGGGAGGTCAGCGGATTCATCCTATAGGGTGATTTATACAGGAAAAGGCAGCAGGGTGGGCCAATTCATAGGTTGTATACAGACCTCTCAGCCATAGATTTATTAGTGTATTAAGGCTAAGTCAGCAGGGGTGGGACAGGAAGTCAGCAGGATTGGGCCATTCCATAGGCTATACACAAACTGCTCACCCATAAAGTGATTAATGTATTCATAAGGAGAAGTCAGCAGGAACGGGTCACTCTATAGGCTGTGCCCAGACCCATCACCCATAGTTCATTGTTTATTTAAAAGGGAATGTTCCATAAACCACTCCCCTGTAGGGTGATTAAGTGTATTCATAAGAGGAAGTCAGCAGGGGTGGACTGTTCATAGGCTGTACACAGGGCCCCTCACCCATAGTGATTAGTGTTTTAATAAGAGGAAAGTTACTAACCCCCTACTGTGATCTCCATGCAGAGGTGCTCCCAGGCACAGCAGTAGAAAGCCTGAACATGAAGACTCTCTACATCCATGTCCTTCCAACAACGGCTGAATGTTAGCGGATACCCTGCCTGCTGCAGAATCTGACCTGACTGGGACCTCTGTGGGCAGAACTGGACCTCAGACATCGGACACCCACCGCACGCCCTTCGTGTTCCACCATCCATCTCTGACCACTCTGTTTTCCGGTAGTTGTATTTATTTACCAAAGTGGCTGCCAAAGTATTAATCAGCTGCGCTGTGGGTTTTATTTTGGTTGCTTATATTAAAGGGATTCATTTTGGAATTAAACATGTTTCAGAGTTTTCTATTTTCTCCTAAATGCCGGTGATTGGGTAGAGGCAGTCTGTCTATTCTGAACGTTGTCACACGGCAGTGCAGACCGCAGGCTGACCTGGAAACAAAAGCCGAATTATCTGCATTGACACAGTTGAGGGACTGGAATGTGTGTTGGTCACATGATGATCACCGAGCGATAAACTTTCCTGAAATCTTCTGGGTTCCGTAATGCGGAGAGAGGTGTCGTGTAGAGGCCTCCCGTGTATCCTTCCCTTCATCTGCATTTACGGGGACTCCCATTAGTCTTTTACTTGTGATTGTTACAAGAGGAAATTCATTATTGCTTTGCTGCGGAAAGGCCTCCTGATGAATTCTTATTGATCAGGCCTAGCTCCGCACTCTGCATGGAATTAGTTAAAAGCCATATTTCATTAGCAGAGTGGAACATAGACAGAGGGCAGAACACTGCGCGCAGATCTAATAGACTTTTCATCATTCACGCTGACAACACCGTTCTGGCCATTTTTATTAGAAAGTGCTCTAATATTTCATCCATCAGCAGTCAGGATCTAGAAGAGCCCCCTCCTCCCTCCTCCACCCAGGCCTCAGGAGCTATAAACTGACAGTGGATCTGATGAGCATTGTCTCTTGTATATGGGGAGAAAGGTGAGGGGTGATTGTAGAACAGTGGGGATGAGACGTGCAATGACTACACTTTCCTTTCTCTGGAGGCTTCCTAGAGACCTCTCCATACCCCTTGAACAATGCATGGTGGAGGGAACCCAGTTTATAGACCCATCTATGGGAATGAGAGGTGCCATGACTACACTTTCCTTTCTCTGGAGGCTTCCCGGAGACCTCTCCATATCCCTTGACAGTGCATGGTGGGGGGAACCCATTTTATAGACCCATCTATGGGAATGAGAGGTGCAATGAGTACACTTTCCTTTCTTTGGAGTCTTCCTAGAGACCTCTCTATACCCCTTGAACAGTGCATGGTGGAGGGAACCCAGTTTATAGACCCGTCTATGGGGATGAGACGTACAATGACTACACTTTCTTTTCTCTGGAGGCTTCCTAGAGACCTCTCCATACCCCTTGAACAGTGCATGGTGGGGGGAACCCATTTTATAGACCCATCTATGGGAATGAGAGGTGCCATGACTACACTTTCCTTTCTCTGGAGGCTTCCTAGACCCAGTTCATTGACCCGTCTATAGGAATGAGTACATAACAAACAAGCATCTCCCATGGGACTTTTTTGTAGCCAAAGAAATCATACAACAATGTTTATAAAAGGTAAATGTTAATTGTACAATGATTAAAACATTTTTAACATTAAAAACCTCTGGTCTGTAATGCACAATTGACTATATTACCCCCTTATAAAAGGATGGGAAAGACACGGATGAGCACTGTATATAAACAGATTATTGAGCTGTCACCAATCTTCCAACACGTTGCAACTGTTAACCACTTCAGATCCGCGCTATAGCCGATTGACAGCTACATTGCGGATCTGCTTTGCCGGGAGGCCGTTAATAGGCATCCTCCCCTTTTGCTCGTGCTGGGCGCGCTCTCGCCGCCGCGTGAGCATGCCCGCGGGTCAGGCGGACTCAATGTCCACCAGAGACCCGCAATCTCTTTACAGAGAGCCAGAACGGCTCTGTGAGGGGGGGCATGACAGATCTACTGATCCCTGTGAGATCGGTTATGTCCCTGTTAGCCTAGCCCCCCACAGTTAGAACACATACATTTAACCCCTTCACTGCCCCCTTAGCGTTAAACCCTTCCCTGCTAATGACATATTAATACAGTAATCAGTGGCTATTTTTAGATCTGATCGTTGTACAAATGTCATTGGTCTCAAAAAAGTGTCAAAAACATCAGACATGTCCGCCGCAATATCGCAGCCCGATAAAAATTGCAGATCGCCGCCATTACCAGTAAAAATAATAAAAATGCCATAAACCAATGTCCATAGTTTGTAGGCGCTATAACCTTTGCGCAACCCAATCAATATACGTCGATTGCGATTTTTTTTTTTTTTTTTACCAAAAATATGTAGAATACATATCGGTCTAAACTGAGGAATAAATTCGTTTTTTTATTTTTGGATATTTATTATAGAAAAAGTAAAAAATCTTGTTCTTTTTTCAAAATCGTCACTTTTGTTTGTTTATAGCGCAAACAATAAAAACCGCAGAGGTGATCAAATACCACCAAAAGAAAGCTCTATTTGTGTGAAAAAAAAGACGTAAATTTTGTTAGGGTACAACGTCGCACGACTGCACAATTGTCATTCTAATAGTGACAGAGCTGAATACTGAAAATTGGTCCGGGCAGGAGGGGGGTTTAAGTGCCCAGTAAGCAAGTGGTTAAACAATATTCTTCAGGGGATACTTGGCATAAGTGTGCCATATTGAAGAAACACAATAGTATTAGGCTGGGTTCACATATGAGCTGCATGCAGCTCACAGCAGGGGTCCGGTGCATCTTGGTTCACCGTTTCAGGTCCAATTTCCACCTGGATCTTTGGCTGAATTCGGACCTGAAACAGGCCAGAAGACATACAGGACTCCGTGCAAATCGCACCGGACCCGCTGTGGAGATATGTGAACCAGCTCCATAGAGAGCCGGTCAAAATCTCCTGCTATTGCAAATTCATTCGCGATGGTGTGAACAAAACCTCAAAGTCCGTCCCGGAAGAGTCACATCCCCATGTTGGTCCAGTCCCACAAGGGGTCGGAATGGATGGTCAAGAAAGTGGCCAAGGTCACCCAAGTCCCCAAATAGATCAATGGCAATTTTGTAGGTATGTGGAAAGGCAGAGGCCGCCAAAATATACCAAATGTCAGGCCGAATGGCGGCTCAGTTCCTTACAGGCAAACAGGCTGGAATTTGCACCAGTATAGTGTGAATCCAGCCTCAAAGCTTAAATCAACATTCTGAAATTAGGGGCTGATTGGCTACCATGCACAGCTGCACCAGATTCTGAGTGCTACAGTTTAACCACTTGCCAAAGGCTATAGCGAAAGTATGGCTACAGCGCAGTCGGCCAGTTCTGGAAGGGCGTCATAGGACTTCCTCCCATGATCGTGCCTCCGGACACATCTAATCACAGATCGGGGTAAAGAGCCGATCAGCAGCTCTTTACCATGTGATCAGCTGTGTCCAATCACAACTGATCACAATGTAAACACACTTGCTGGTTATCGCCATTCCTTTCCTCATGCTGTGTCACAACGCAGACAGTGCTGATAAGGGAATCCCTCCTGCCGGGACATAGTCTTCTCCAGGCGGAGGGAGGGGTGGGGGCGGGGGAAGCCACTTAATGCAACACACTCATGTATAAATGTACAGAGTGCTATCCAACGCGTTTCAAGGTCATGCATTGTTCCCCTTCTTCAGGGGTAAAAAAGTGGTAATACATTGGTTGCTATTGTTTAAAAAAGTTGGTAGAAGGCCTAATCTTCTTTGTGGGATGGGGTAGGCAACCTGGGGCCCTCCAGCTGTTGCAGAACTACAAGTCCCATCATTCCTCTGGGAGTATATGTAAATGTCAGCCTTGCTATGCCTCATGGGAAATGTAGTTCCACAACAGCTGGAGGGCTACAGACAGTATGTATAGGATATAGTTGCTGTTGCGGCAAGCCTCAGGCCGTCCACCAGGATGGAAAAGCATCCACAAGTCCCAGGGTCCCACCCAAATGGAGGAAGAGGAGGGGGGAGAGATAAGCCTAGGGGCCCCTGCTGGCCCCCAGGCCAAATCCCAACGCACCCCTAGTGGTGTATATCAGTTACTGTCGTAAAGTGTGCGTAAGGAGGTAGGTTCAAAAATTGAAAAAATGGTGACGGTGAGGTGTGTTATATAGTGATAATTATATGACAAAGGGGTCAGATATTTTTAGTAAGGTATAATTGAGAGTTTAGATAATCCCAGAACCCAGTCAGAGACTTGAAATGGTCCCCTGGGTACACAGGGAGAACAGTACCATCTGTAATTAGTACGTATGGACGTGACCCTCCTTTTTTGGCCGCCATGCAGCAGAGGGCCTTTTGTGTTAGTATTGCATTTAGGGATGTGGGCATCCATTCCACTTATCCCCTAAGAGATAAGCAGTTTATTAATTAACCACTTCAGATCTGCGCTATAGGCGATTGACAGCTACAGTGCAGATCTGAATTTCCGGGAGGCGTCCTCCCCTTTTGCATGTTCCAGGCACGCCCTCACCGCCGCCGGACTCGATGTCCGCCGGAGACCCGCAATCCCTTCACAGAGAGCCAGAACGGAGAACCGCCGATGTAAACACGGTGGTTCCCCGCTCTGCGAGGGGGGGCATGACAGATCTACTGATCCCTGTGATCGGGATCCATTAGATCTGTTATGCCCCTGTTAGCCCCGCCCCCCCACACAGTTAGAACACATGCAGGGAACACATTTAACCCTTTCCCTGCCAATGACATTTATACAGTAATCCGTGTCTATTTTTAGATCTGATCGCTGTATAAATGTCATTGGTCCCAGAAAAGTGTCAAAAACGTCAGACATGTCCGCTGCAATATCGCAGTCCCGTTAAAAATCGCAGATCGCTGCCATTACCAGTAAAAAATAAAAAAAAATAATAAAAACGCCATAAACCAAAGTCCATAGTTTGTAGGCGTTATAACTTTTGAGCAACCCAATCAAAATACGCTTATTTAGTTTTTTGTTTTTAACAAAAATATGTAGAAGAATATATATCGGTCTAAACTGATAAATAAATTCGTTTTTAATCATTTATTTTTTGATATTTATTATAGCAAAAAGTAAAAAATATTGTTCTTTTTTCAAAATCGTCGCTCTTTGTTTATAGCGCAAAAAATAAAAACCGCAGAGGTGATCAAATACCACCAAAAGAAAGTTCTATTTGTGGGAAAAAATGGAAGTCAATTTTGTTTGGGTACAATGTCGCACGGCCGCGCAATTGTCATTCAAAGAGCGACAGCGCTGAAAACTGAAAATTGGTCCAGGCAGGAAGGGGGTTTAAGTGCCCAGTAAGCAAAGTGGTTGAACTAAGAATCACTGGGTGCTTAGTCTTGTCTCGCCATGCTCTATTCCCACCCATGGATGGTCCTAGCTGTACTTTATATTCTGTGATTATCTCTATCCCTGGTCTGGGTATAAGCGTGCAGTTCACCTTCATGGCGCTGCGCATTGTGCAGCTGAACACGTCGCATTTATGGAAGCGGTTCCTCACCCAGCTGGATCATCAGCCTGAATCCCCCCCCCCCCCTCCCTTTCCTAGTCCTGGCCGAATGCCAATGGATTGCCAGATTAATTTCACCAAGAAATCAATCGGCTTTCCATCCCTCTCGCTGCAGCCAGCCAAGGTCACAGCGGAGGCCGGTGCTGCCGTGTCAGAAGCAACAAGGTCACAGAATGGGTAGAGGAGCTGCTTCTGACTGCTCACATTCCTGTGATGCACTCCATGTGATGAAAGACCCGAGAGAACTGCAGATTCCATAAACCTCCAGCACAATTCTGACATTTATTGAGCTGCCGAGCCTCGGGATGATGAAGCTGCATTGCATTGTGCGTGTGATGTGTATGGGATATATAGAAGTTGATATCATGCAGGCTGTGGGTTAGATAAAAGGGCCCGGCGTTTCCTGTGCTTGCTAACATTATGTCCCATCCACTAATAAAATTCTGCTATGCATGATTCTCTCCAGTACCCGGCACTGTCAATACTCCTCCTCGGGCCTAGCTGGATAATTCTCTAATTGTAAAGCTGCTCTTCAACCAGATCTCCGATCTCAGCCTCACCCATAGACCATCCAGACTGCAGAAAGATCCTTCATTGTCAATGGTGCCGCACAAAGCTATCTGCAGAGCTGCCCGTTCATTTGTCCATTTTTCATTGGACTTCTAATTTTTCAATATCCATCTTCAAGATCAAATACGGAGAGACCGTTACGGAATTGTCAGTGCAATAAGATCTGTCACCGGCTATGGGTACAATTTTGGTTGCAAAAAAAAAAATAGAGGACAACCTCTCCTACAGAACCTCCTTCAAATCATTTTCATGTCCTTCAAGTTCTGTCTTTGTCTAAATGAATTAGTGTGGGTGAATCGTCATTTGGCTACAGCAACACATCCCTTAAGTATTTTTAAAGAACGAAGGAGGGATTCATGGATATTCAGGTGCAATATTTCAACAAAAGCATAAAAAATTAAATTGTTTATTAGACAATTAGATTAAAATAGTGTAACCATAAACAATCATGACCTAATTCATATGGTCCTTGATATCATAGCGGCATTGTGATGAGAAATACCAACATGTTTCGCCCACTGGGCTTCTTCAGGGAAGGTCTTATCTGCTAAGGGTCATGGTACTCTATCATATAAAATAGAAAGAAACAGTACAAATATTCATAAACAATATTACAAAAATATTTATAAATATTCAATAGTGTTGATCGAATATGCTTACCCCGCAAAGTTCTGTCTGTGGCTTATCTATGGCCAGTTTGGCGTCCAACATAAAAAATGGCACCTTTGGTACCAGCCAAGAAACAAAGTCCACAAGCAGCTCCTCCAAAAAATGGAAAATATATTTTTTCAACTTATGTGAGTGATGAAAGACTGTGGTCTGGTGACCCTGTGGTCTGGTGAGGACCGCTCTGCAACACAGAGCTTGGGAAGGAATACATTCAACAAAAGACACAACATTCACGGTGTTCACAGTGCTTTGTGCACTGCTGTGCAGTCATGTTGGAACAGGTAGGGGCCATCTTCAAACTGTTTCCACAAAGTTGGGAGCATGAAATTGTCCAAAATGTCTTGGTATGCTGACGCATTAAGAGTTCCCTTCACTGGAACTAAGGGGCCAAGCCCAACCCCTAAAAAACAACCCCACGCCATAATCCCCCCTCCACCAAATGATTTGGCCCACTGCACAAAGAAAGGTCCATAAAGACATGGATGAGTGAGTTTGGGGTGGAGGAACTTGACTGGCCTGCACAGAGTCCTGACCTCAACCCAATAGAACACCTTTGGGATGAATTCGAGCAGAGACTGCGAGCCAGGCCTTCTTGCCCAACATCAGTGCCTGACCTCACAAATGCGCTTCTGGAAGAATGGTCAAACATTCCCGTAGACACTCCTAAACCTTCAGGACAGCCTTCCCAGAAGAGGTGAAGCTGTTATAGCTGCAAAGGATGGGCCAACTCAATATTGAGCCCTATGGACTAAGATTGGGATGCCATTAAAGTTCATGTGCGTGTAAGGGCAGGCGTCCCGATACTTTTGGCAATATAGTGTATGTCTACAGAAGATGATTGGGATGGTATGTGCTCCTACTATGAGTTAAAGTGGAACTTTAGTCACAAAATTAAGTCTTGCTAGATCCCTTCAGACTGGCCCCTTTTGCAGGTATAACATTAAAAATAAGTGCCTATACTGTTGTAATACACTGTCTCACCCTGCTCTGCACATGCTCAGTTACTTTTTATTTTTGTACACTGTGCTGAAAATCAGAGTCACTAGAGGCCGATCTGCTGAAATTTACTGCTGCTTAGGGACTTTGGGCTTCAGCAAAATGGCAGCCTTCTGCAAGAAGAAAGCGGAGCAATGGTGTGGAGGCAATATACAGCACACACTAATTTTGTTAGCATAATTATTAATGTGGAATGTATGTTCCTTGCTAATTTATCGAGTTGTTATGGTTACATTTCTGCTTTAATATCACTAGCTGGGGGCTAATTCAATAGTACATTATACATCAAATGTATTGGTTCAATGTTGGATTGCATAAAATGGAATTAATGTTCTCCTCTAACTGTTGTACCCGACTCCAGGCAGGCTTTATGTACCTTATTAGGTGTTCTGGAAACAAGTTGTCACCTTACTAATTTACTGCAACACCTGTACACCTGAAATTCACCGGTTCAATATACTGGGTGAAGAATGTTGGACACACTCCACCAGAATAGAGAAAGAGATATACCCAGTTTATGGTCCACAATACCATCGCCATTGAAAATTGTTAATTCCATATAAAAGAGTCATGAATGGATGTAGAAACAGTTACCTTAATTTATTAAAATTTGGGATCTATGATGTGAATCTCCTCTTATACTAAAATGCACCATCCAAAAAGCGGGCCACAATCCAAAGATGTTCAACTCCAGCCAAGGTTTATTGCAATGAAAGCACACCACTGACAAAGCCATGGCCTCAACATGTTTCACCCACAGCAGCACTTAATCACGTTGGGGTCATGGCTTTGGGTGCGAGTGAGCGGTGTGCTGTCATTGCCATAAACCTTGGCTGGAGTTGACCATCTTCAGGTGCCACGCGTTATTTCTATTTCAATGTTTTATTAAGGTTGAATGGAAAAAAGAGAGAGTATACAACTCAGTATATCAATAGCAAGCATTATCAGCAAAATAACGTATCGTCATATCAACTACAATCAATAGTTAGGCACAAAAACTTGTCTGTCAGACAGAGAAGAACCACCCTATCAGGGCACTCGAAAAAAGGCCCTCCAAGAGGACAAAATAGCTCAGCATTGCCATAATCTACCGGCCAGCTGCCTTGGGACACAGATGCTTCCAAAAACTCCATAACAAATATGGAAACCATGGAAGTCTAACTTAGAAAAGGAAGAGGCCCAAGAGGTCTGTCAAAGAGCCCATTGCCCCGATTGGCACTCTTCAAGCGTCCGAGGGATGGAGGTATTTAAGCCAAGGGTCCCGAACATGACCAAAGCGGATTAGCAGATCTGTCTTTCAGTATACTGACCAGCTTGTCGTGTAACATGATCTATGTCAACTTACGTTCCATAACCGCCAAATCTACTACCGGTTTCTTCCAGGCAGTCACTATAGCGATTTTTGCCACAAGAAACATGAAATGGATAAGAGTCTGCGTATATTTGAGGATTTTGGCTACTGGCTCATTGAGGAGGGCCACTCTGGGATTCTTTACTATGTTTACAAGTGTCACCGAATAGATCAGCTCTCACCCAGAACCTACGAACCTTAGCACATGACCAAAAGGTATGAAACGCCGTGCCGGACTGACCACATCCCCTAAAGCACAAGGAGGAAGTGCCCGGATACATTTTGGTATGACGGCCTGGGACCAAATACCATTGAGACAAGGCCTTGTAGCCTGCTGTCACCAGATCCATATTCATAATGCTCTTACAGTTGTATGCAAAAGTTTAGGGACCCCTGACAATTTCCATGATTGTCATTTATAAATATTTGGGTGTTTGGATCAGCAATTTAATTTTGATCTCTCAAATAACTGAAGGACACAGTAATATTTCAGTAGTGAAATGAGGTTTATTGGATTAACAGAAAATGTGCAATATACCTCAAAACTAAATTAGACAGGTGCATAAATTTGGGCACCCCAACAGAAAAATCACATCAATATTTTTAGTAGAGCCTCCTTTAGCACAAATAACAGCCTCTAGACGCTTCCTATAGGCTGTAATGAGTGTCTGGATTCTGGATGAATGGATTTTGGACCATTCCTCTTTACAAAACATCTCCAGTTCAGTTAAGTTTGATGGTTGCTGAGCATGGACAGCCCACTTCAAATCACTCCACAGATGTTCAATGATATTCAGGTCTGGGGACTGGGATGGCCATTCCAGAACATTTAGAGACACAAGGTACTCCCCCAGTACATGTAGCGGGACTTTTAGGGCAGTACAGTCAACAAAATTTGTATAAAATTGACACAGTTTATTACAAAATAGACAAAATTTACAAACATACAAAAATACCATACATGATTAAAAGAAACATAAAGGCATGGACTGTTACAATCCAAATGTGTACATGAAGAAATGTAGTTCATGTGGAGATGTAATATCTTCATGGATGAAGGCCCGACATGTTTCGGGATGACATACCCTTCTTCAGGGGCCACATATCATACCCATATACATTTTCTGAAAGACATCATATTGTTACAAACTGGAATTGCATATAACAAGGTCAGAATGTGGAGACAAATCATGGAAAGCAACTCACCCTACACCAGGAAGTAGGAGTCATGCCACAATTTTCAAGGCCACCGCTAGGGAAGAGGAGACAGGAGAGGACCCCATGGGGGGGGGGAATGGAACAACTGGGACACCGGGGGCCCCCCAACAACACACAAAGGACACCGTAGTGTGCCACAAGGACCCCCTGCAAACGGCAACGCCGAAAAAGCAGGAGAGATCCCTCTGTGGACAGACACCGCAGAGCCTGGGGAGGGAACAAAAAACCCTTGGTAAGAAACAGGTCATATGCTGATAACAAAAGTTAAAAACAAAACATCAGATGAAAAGGAAAGGGGAAAAGGTCCCCTGTCCCCAACATGAATAAAAAGCAGGAGCTGCCTTAACCCAAACGATGTATGACAAGGAGCCCTCACCAATCTACAGCCTGGATTGGCAGGGGGTAGGCCTCCTTAAATACAGCAGTCTGCCAGCAGGGGGGAGGAGAAGTCGGGAGTGGTAGTGTGGAAGATGTAGCAGAGGTGCTGTGGAGAACTCTACCTGGGAGGAAGCCCCCAGTCTGGGGGGGTGACCTTGAGGCCTGGAGACTCGGGTGCAGCCAGGATGGAGGTGATTCCTTGAGTGGCACAGGGGAGTAGGAGAACAGCAGAGGTACTACTGTGAACACTTTAAAGGATCCACTGCAGTCGGTGAGTGAAAGACCCTGGGAGCTGGAAGAGAGAGGCCCGAGCAGTCTGGGAGTGTAATAGTAGACAGTCTCTGAAGCCTTGGGAGCCAGTCAGGGAAAGGAGTGTCACTGTAAGGAAAGCAGGTCGGTGGGACCTGGAAGAAGGATGAGCTGGGAGTTGTAGTCCATCAAAGGCCTGGCTAGCAGTGACATACTAAGCTACACTTTGAGGGGTCCAATACCCTGGCCTCTAACGGGTGGTCTGGAGGCTCTGCTGGCAGTTTGCAGGCCTCACCATGTGCTAGCTGCGGTGTAGAGAAAGGAGTTATGTGAGCCTGATAAATTTCCCTTCAGGTCAGGAACTAAGTGATGTGCTGGAGAGAAGTGAAGGAGCAATAGTCTGAAAAGAGAAGTGCTGGAGGAAGTAGAGTGTATATACGGTCGTGTATGTAGGAGGTCCTGTAACCAATTCTTTGGGCATCCCACAGTCGCCCCTTTTTCCCATCCAAGTTAAATCCCCTTAATAAAACAAAAACAAGAGCTGACCTGTTCAGTGACTTCGGATGTGTGAGATATGGTGGGATTGAGGGCAGATAAGGTGAACCACAACTATCAGCCGCTCCCAAGGGAGCAAATGGCTACGGATGATTTTGGCAAATAAGATTTGTCGGCTGTTTTCAAGGAGTCAGAGGATGGGCATGACTGCCCATTGGTTGTAGTAAGTTCCAACAAGGCTGTGCACTACCCAAACATCTTTTCTCTTTCGTTCATTGACAGACGCAGTCTCTTAATCTTGACATGTGGGGTTTATGCAGCTTTCACTAGGAGTGGACTAGGCAGAACGTAGTTCAGCTCAAAGTAAGCACAGCCCCTCCCAGGGGGCTCTCCTCACTTGGCATAACCCCTCCTGCCCTGCTCAGCAAGCCAGTTTTTTTCTGCCTAGTGCAAGGAGTAGGACCTGGCTCCCTGCTGGGATCTGCGGTTCCCCATTCTTCTTTTAATTTTTTCTTTTTTTCAAGAATTCTGATGAAGAATACAATCAAGTAGCCAGCTGGGTGACAGGCTGGATATCCTAGATCCAGGGAGTCTCCCCAGCGTGGCCGACGGATGCAAGCCGACCCTTAGCTGTACGCGGGGTCGGTCGCGTCAGGCCTCATTCCGTGCGAGGCGGTCGGCGGGTTAAATGTCCCACCAGCGCACCTAGGACCAGGCACCCGGTGTCCGTGTCACGGGTGCTGCGTGGCCGGCAGCTCCCCCCGAATCGGCGGGGTGGCAGGACTGCTTCGGGTTGCTTCCCTCTGCGCTCGTCTAGAGTGGTGAGTATTCCCCCCCCTGCAGAGGGCGGGGGGATAAGGGGGGGGCGGATGGTGCCCCCCCTCCACGGTATAGGTGTCCTGCCTATCCTCCGGTTTGCCCCCCCACCCCCCCCCGGGGCTGTAGCTCTCCCTGCCTGGAAGGGTCCCCTTGGATTTGCCTATATGCGGCCGCATGTGCGCACGGCCACCATTTTCCTGTAGCCGGCCGTGTGTTATACATGGTCGCCATTTTCCTGTAGCCAGCCGCATGCATGTAACGACCGCCATTTTGCGGTAGCCAGCCGCTGCGTTCGGCCTCTAGTGCCTATGCCGACCATGTTTTTGTGGTCCGCTATATCCTGGCCTTAGACCGCTGGCTGGGTGGGCGGCCCTGCCTTTCTTGGCACGGATACAGGCCGGAAGCGCTCTCCTGACACGTGGGGATCACGAGCAGCGGCAGTGGCAGAGACAGGCAGCTACAGCAGCGCTAGCAGCAGCTCCTGGGGCCGTGGGGTGAGTCCTCCTGGGAACCTCTGGGGCCCTAGTGCAACGACTGCGGGTGTCTTCCGGGGTGCAGGCTATGGCGGCCAAAGATGGTGCCAGGGGTCTCCGGTGGGGACCAGGCAGCGCTGGGACCTATGGTTCCGCTGCACACTTTGACGGCCCTCCTGGAAGGGTACTTCTCCTGGGTAGAGCTAATCCGTGACCGCGGGGTGGCGAGCAAACGGCCACCCCTCCCCTGTCCTCTGTTGAGGACTCGGTGCCGGAGGGCGGCTCCGCGGTGTCGGGGACCCTCCTGGAGCTGTCGGATGGTGAACTCGGGGACCCCTCGGATGAAGAGGAGGAGCCCTCAGGGGCCCCCGTGGCTCGTGAGTGGGCTCTGGTGGGCTCATTGGTCTCAGCAGTTCGCGAGATGCTGAAGCTGGGGCCGGCTGCTACTAAGGAGGCGCCGTACGCTTTTGGGTCGCATAAGCCGGCCCGGACGCCTAAGGGGTTTCCTTATTTGTTGTACTTTGATCAGTTTGTTTACAAGGAGTGGCGGCGCCCTCAGGGGTCGTTCGCCATGCCTAAACGTTTTTTCTGTGCGTTATCCCTTTGAGGATATCCTGTTGTAGAAGTGGAAGTCCCCGACGGTGGACCCGTCAGTGGCTTGCCTGAACAAAGCGCCCACTATTCCGATGGAGGGCTCTCCATCCTTCAAGGACCTGGCCGACAGGAGAACTGAGGTGGTGTCCAAGGCTATGTTCCTGGTCGCAGGGTCGGCTATGCGGCCGACGCTGCCGTCTGCGCTGGTGGCAGACCAGCTGATCCAGGGCCTTAATTATCTCTGTGATGCGGCCCTCGACATGGCCTCCATGCTGTCCAAACTATCCATGTTTGCAATCGTTATCAGACGTCTGCTGTGACTTAGATGCTGGTCAGGAGACCAAGCGTCAAAGAAGGGCCTGACGGACCTGCCTTTTGAAGGGGGTCGCCTCTTTGGGGCCTCCCTCGACGAGATCATCAAGGATTACACTGAGGGGAAGAGTACATTCCTTCCGGAGCCCAGAAGGGGCCCCGGCGCAGGGTGGGCCCTTCCTTCTCTACTCAAAAGCGTTTTTTTTCGTGCGCCACGTGCCTTGAACAAGGTCTCTCAGCCGCCAAGACCCCCGCGGGGGACCAGAAGCATCCCTGGCTGCGTACGGCCGAAAAGGCGGAGGAGAAGTTCTCCTTCGCATGATGGGTCACCCCCACCCGCGGTTCGGGTGGGGGGACGGCTCCTACGGTTCGTGGCCCGGTGGACGTTGCGATCTCTGGGTGCGCAAGGTGGTTTGATCCGGGTACAAGATAGAGTTCCATACCCAGCCCCCAGACAGGTTCTTCGCCTCCAATCTGAGGCTTCCCCCGGAACGACTGCAGGCCCTGTTCTGGGCCGTGCACGTCCTGCTCCATCAGGGGGTGATTGTCCCGGTTCCCTCTGCGGAACGTTTCCGCGGTTTTTATACCAATCTTTTTGTAGTTCCGAAAAAGGGTGGGGTCAGGCCTGTCTTGGACCTGAAGGCCCTCAACTTCTTTGTGAGGGCATGAAAATTCAGAATAGAATCTGTCCGCACTGTGATGGCGGCACTTCGTCAGGGAGACTTCTTAGCTACCCTGGACATCAAGGACGCGTATTTACATGTGCCCATATGCGTGCACCACCAGTGCTTTCTGCACTTTGCGGTGGGGAATCTCCACTACCAGTTTGTGGCCCTCCCGGTCAGCCTGGCTTCAGCCCTTCGGGTTTTTACCAAGCTCCTAGCCCCAGTACTGGCTCTTATGCAGCAGAGGGGCATAGCAGTAGTGGCGTATCTCGACGACCTCCTCCTGCGGGCGGAGTTAGCTGCAGCCCTGACAGACAGTGTGGACATCACCCTTGGTTTCCTGCGGGACTTTGGCTGGGTGATAAACCTCCCGAAGTCGGTACTGACTCCGTCGCGCCAGTTGGAATACTTGGGCTTGGTCCTGGATACGGAACGGGCAAAGGGGTTTCTCCCTGTCGCCAATGTCTTGACAATCCAAGTGGCGGTGCGGACCCTGCTGTCCCAGCGGTGGTCCTCTCTCAGTTTCTGCATGCAGGTGCTGGGGCTGATGGTCTTCTCTTTCGAGGCGGTGCCTTATGCCCAGAGTCACACCCGGCCCCTGCAGCGGGCAATCCTGCTGCAGTGGGACAAGTCTCCGCTATCCCTGGATCGGGTAATCAGTTTGGATCACCGGACTCGAGGCTCCCTCGCCTGGTGGCTACGGGCCCCGGCCTTGGAGCTGGGGAAGTCGTTTCTGTCCCTGGACTGGACGGTGATCGCGATGGATGCCAGCCTATACAACTGGGGAGGGGTCCTGGGGAGGCTGTCGACCCAGGGCCGCTGGTCTCCGGAAGAGTCCCGTCTCCAGATCAACATGCTGGAATGCGAGCAATCAGGCTTTTCCTCTCCCACTGGTCGGGGAGGTTGCTCGGGCATCCTGTTCGAGTCCAGTCAGACAACACCACGGCTGTGGCTTACGTGAACCATCAGGGTGGAACGAGAAGCGCGGCAGCAGTGTCGGAGGTGGTCCACATTCTGCAGTGGGCAGAGCTTCACGTGCCAGCAAGCTCCGCCGTTCACATCCCAGGCGTCGAGAATTGGCAGGCGGACTATCTCAGTCGTCAGAGGCTGGATCAGGGAGAGTGGTCCCTGTATCCGGGGGTCTCCCACCAGATTTGTCAAGAGTGGGGCGCGCCAGACTTGGACCTACTGGTGTCCTGGCCAATCGGAAGGTGCAGGCCTTTGTGAGCAGAGCAAGGGATCTGCCTTCCCTCCACTTCCATTACTCCAGCGCCTGCTGCGCAGGATAGAGGCAGAAGGGATTCCAACCATTCTGGTAGCGCTAGATTGGCCTCGGCGTCCTTGGTACGCCGACGTGGTGCGGATGGTGGTCGATGTTCCCTGGAGGCTCCTGCTTCGGGAGGGCCTACTCTCACAGGGACCCATCTTGCACCCTGCTTTAACGGCCTGGCGATTCTTTTTCATCGTCCGTTGGCGACGCATTCATTGATTCGTACCTTGTCCAGGGGGTTCGTCATGTTGCTCCCCAGGTACGGTCGCCTTTGGCGCCTTGGGACCTTAATCCGGTCCTCTCAGTGCTTCAGAAGCCGCCTTTCGAAAATGTCAGGGAAATTTTCCTGCAGCTGCTTTCGAGAAAGTGGTTTTCCTGGTGGCTATTACATCCGCTAGGCAGGTGTCTGAGCTGGCGGCTCTGTCCTGTAGGTCCCCGTACTTGGTCCTACATAAGGACAAGGTGGTTCTGCGCCCTTCTCCTTCCTTCTTACTGAAGGTGGTCTCTTCTTTTCACATCAATGAGGACATGTCCTCCCTTCGCTGTGTCCGCGCCCATCTCATCCTAAGGAGGTTGTTTTGCACTCCCGGGATGTGGTTAGCGCTCTGCGGGTGGATTTGGCGACCACGGCCTCTTTTCGGAGGTCTGATGCGCTTTTTGGATGGTCCGCGCAAGGGGGCTGGCCGCCTTACCGGCCACCATTTCCCGAGGCATATGTCAGATGGTGACCCGTGCATCTGCTGTTCAGGGCCAGGAGCCTCCCACGGCTCACTCTACCAGGGTGTTTAGTGCTTCCTGGGCTTCCCGACAATCAGGCGTTGTTTTCTCAGGTGTGCAAGGCGGCCACTTGGACCTTGGTGCACACTTTTTGTTCAAAATTTTACAGAGTTGGTGTTGCAGCGTCCCCCGATGTTGCTTTTGGCCGCAAAGTTTTGCAGGCGGTGGTGGAGATGCGTCTGTTGTTGTTGCCAACCCCTCGCTGTGACACAGCTTTGGGACATCCCCACATGTCAATAAGAGGCTGCGTTTGTCAATGAACGAAAGAGAAAATAGGATTTTTTGACTTACCGTAAAATCCTTTTCTCTGAGTTCATTGACAGACACAGCACCCACCCCTCTTTGTTTGAGTTTGTACTGCTTGTTACAAACTGGCTTGCTGAGCAGGGCAGGAGGGGTTATGCTGAGTGAGGACTGCTCCCTGGGAGGGGCTGTATCTGCTTTTAGCTGAACTACGTTCTGCCTAGTCCACTCCTAGTGAAAGGTGCATAAACCCACTTGTCAAGAAGAGGATGCGTCTGTCAATGAACTCAGAGAAAAGGATTTTACGGTAAGTCAAAAAATCCTATTTTAGTGTTGCCGTTCCTGGTATTTGTACTGCATATTGTAAGAGATCATCAAACTTATGACCAAAATGTCGGATCTACCTCAGATATTTTTGGAGAGGAAACAATGAATTCAGGAGCCAGGCCCAGCTCCATGTCCAATAAGTGAATCCTTTGCTGCAAAGAAAGCTTAGTGCCATCAGGGGTCCTCCTAGAGCAGTGATAAGCAATTAGTGGACCTCCAGCTGTTACAAAACTACAAGTCCCATCATGCCTGTGCCTCTGGGTGTCATGCTTGTGGCTGTCAGTCTTGCTATGCCTCATGGGATTTGTAGTTCTGCAACATCTGGAGGTCCGCTAATTGCATATCCCTGTAACCTAGAGGAAGTGCTCATTCAACCATTTATACCAAATCCTTGTCTAGAGCAGGGGTCTCAGAACTTACTAAACAAAGGGCCAGTTTATTGTCCTTCAAACTCCAGGAGGGCTGGACAGTGGCCAGCAGGAGTGGTAATTTTCCTTGCATAAGTGGGTGTAAACATCGCTACATTTTCTCCAAGGTGGAGGAATAGTGCCCCATCATTGGTATAATTGGGAGAACCATTGTTGGTGTCAATGAGAGAAATGGTGCTCCGTTGTTGATTTGATATCAGTTGGCAGAATAGTGTCTCGTATCAGTGGGAGAATAGTGCCTCGAGGGCCAGATAATGGCAAGCAAAGGGCTGCATGCGGCCTCTGGGCCGCAGTTTGGACGCCACTGGTCAGGAAGATGAATTACAACTTATTGGCCAAATCCAACAAAGCCGCTGCTAACCCCAACCACATGAAACTGACTTTGCCTTGTCCTTTGCCACAAAACAAGTCCAGTTTCTCCTTTGTAACATGCCACCTGGCATACAATACTAAAGCTGGCCATACCCTAGAAAAATTATGTTCGAAAACATTTGTTTTAGTAAAGTTATTTCATTTTTTCAAATTGTTAGTGGAGTCAAATTGGCATTCGTTTTCTACAGCATGGACGAGAGAAGGAGCGGGATGGAAATTTTTTCTTGAACTAATTTCTACCACTGAATGTGGTTTTCATTGGGAAATTACAAATTATTCCAAAATCAAATGTTAAAAGCCTAACTAAATTTTGAAGTACTTTCCAATGACTTTGGTCAAGTCATCAAGTTTACGCCCACGTTCACATTGGTGCGTTTTGGCATGGGAATTGACATGTTAAATCGCATGCCAAATCGGCGACTTCGAATTTGGCGATTTCCATTGACATCTGTGCAGCAATACGCACAGATGTCTCTGAAATCGCACCTGAAATCGGGACTGACACGCAGGAATGAAATGGTGTTCAGCTGAACTCGCACCATTTCATTCCCGCACCAATGTGAGCCAGGACTACTGAAGGGAATTCGTTCGTTAGTAATCTACTAGTGTATGGCCATTTTAAGGTGGTTGTAAACCCTTACATATAGCCAGTGAAGTGACTGGCCTCACAGAGATTAAACAAATCCTCCTACATAGGTTGTACCTGTTTATCTGTAGCCCTTTCTACTCTACTGTCTCCTATAACAAACACAAAACAAAGGCCATTTCTCAGCTCCAGAAGGCAGGGGGCAGGGATCTGATGTCACACACGATACATCATCAGTAGAAGAGCTGAGTGTAATCTGAGACTTGAGTGGGAGGAATGGACACACCCCACCCGTCCTCTACACAGTCTCATAGGGAAGCATGCATATCTGAGGCTGTCAATCACCTCCTGTGTGCTGGAGGAGAGGGCATCTCCTGTCAGAAGTGACTCATGCAGATAGCAAAGGAGAGACAAATTCGCTTCGGATTGAGGCAAGTGCATACTATAGAAGGCTATGCCTTGTTCATTTTTAATATCACAGTTTTACAACCACTTTAAAGTGGTTCTAAAGGCAGAAGTTTTTTTACCTTCATGCATTCTATACAGCTATCCCCCAACCCCCCCCACAATACTTACGACCCAGCGGTGTGCACAAGAGCCACTGCTCTCCCGGGTCTCTGCCTCCACATTGGCTGAGACCCAGTAGTGGGAGCCATTGGCTTCCGCTGCTGTCAATCCCAGCCGGGGGGGGGGGGGGGGTGGGCAGGACTGAGCAAAGCTCTGGGTGTGTGTACGGCTTGCTATGGAAGCACTCATCACATGGGGAGGAGCACTGAGTGCCGGCGGAGGACCCCAGAAGAGGAGAATCTGGGCTGCTCTGTGCAAAACCATTACACAGAGCAGGTAAGTTTAGCACTTAAAAAAAAAAAAAATTGTAGGCTTAATGTCACTTTCACTCTGTGTGGCCACACACGGCCAAGATCTTTCAAAGTTTGGCAGTCAGCCAATCACATGGCAGCAACTCAATGCATTTAGGCATCTAGACGTGGTGAAGATGACTTGCTGAAGTTCAAACCGAGCATCAGAATGGGGAAGAAAGGGGATTTAAAGCGGTAGTAAACACGCGAAAAAAAACAGCGCTGGGGGCGCTGACATGATGTTTATCTTCTTTCTTCCGGGTACGCAGCTTCGGCGCTGTGAGCGTGCGCGCGGGAGCTCTTCGTTCCAGCAGCGAGCTCTGATTTTCCAGCAGCCTCCGCCGGATCATCAGAGCGCATTCGCAGCTGACATCATCGGCTGCATTCAGGGTGAATATCTCCTAAACCATACACAATTCATTTTACCTACAGGTAAGCCTTATTATAGGCTTACCTGTAGGTATAAATTGGATTGGGGCTATACAACCGCTTTAAGTGACTTTGAGCATGGCATGATTGTTGGTGCCAGACGGGCTGGTCACACACAACCATCTCTCGGGTTTACAGAGAATGGTGGGGAAAAGAGAAAATATCCAGTGCGCGGCAGTTGTGTGGAGGAAAATGTCTTGTTGAGGAGAATGGGCAGACAGATTCCAGATGATAGAAAGGCAACAGTAATTCAAATAAGCACTCGTTACACCCAAGGTATGCAGAATACCATCTCTGAACGCACAATACATCCAACCTTGAAGCAGATGGGCTACAGCAGCAGAAGACTACACCAGATGCCACTCCTGTCAGCTAAGAACAGAAAACTGAGGCTGCAATTTGCAAAGGATCACCAACATTGGACAATAGAAGAGTGGAAAAATGTTGCCTGGTCTGATGAGTCTGGATTGCAGCTGTGACATTCAGATGGTGGGGTCAGAATTTGGCGCATGGATCCATCCTGCCTTCTATCACCGGTTCAGGCTGGTGGTGGGGGTGCAATGGTGTGGGGGATGGGCACACTTTGGGCCCCTTAGTACCAATTGAGCATTGTTTAAACACCACGGCCTACCTGAGTATTGTTGCTGACCATGTCCATCCCTTTATGACTGCAGTGCCCCCATCTTTTGATTCAGCGTCGCCCCCCTAATCCATGCGCCCGGCCCCTAATCTACATGCTGGGTGCCAGGCGCATGGATTCCAATGGGGTTTTTTTTTTTTTTTTTTTTTTTTCGAAGCACGTGATTAGAGCCAGAGGCTCTAATTGGCTTCAAAAAAGGGTGGACTCAACCTGAGCCCACTCACTTGTGTGACAATAGCGAATTAATATTCGCTATTGTCTTCCTGATTCTCCTCCCAGCCAATCAGGAAGCAGCTCCTGAGACCATCTTGGCCAGGGAGTCTTAGGACTCCCAATTGTGTCTCAGAATGCACTGGCCAATCATGTCTCAGGACACACTTCCTGTTCAGCCTGGAGGAGATCGGAGAGGATGGATGGCCCTTTATTCTCCCGCTGCCTCCTATGTTAAGGTTAGTCTATGCCGCCGTCTTCCCGGCTGCCCTTCGTCTCCCGTGGTGGTGGTGGCCCCCCCCCTGAAATATTTAGTACCAGCCACCACTGTTCTAAAGGCTCCTTCCAGCAGGATAATGCACCAATCACAGAGCTCCAATCATCTCACCACTGGACAATGAGGTCCCTGCACTCCAATGGCCTCCACACTCCCCACATCTCATCCAATAGAGACCCTTTGGGTGGTGGAATGGGAGATTGGCATCATAGATGGGCAGCCGACAAATCTGCAAGCAGCTCCGTGATGCCATCATTGTCCCTATGGAGCAAAATCTCTGAGGAACGTTTCCAACACCTTGTTGTATCGATGCCACCAAGAATGAAGGCCAAAGGGGGTCCAACCCGCGACTAGCAAGGTGTACCTAATAAAGTGGCCGGCGCGTGTACGTTTTTATTGTACAACTTATTTAGTTGAATCAATTCTGCATTGTCTGAGAACGGACCGGCTCTGATCTCTAGAAATGTTGATGTTGTATTAGCTGCAATACAAGCAGACGCAATTCCATGAGATCCACTACGGGGACTTCGGTCCAAATTTATGGCCGTGACTTTTAGCAACCAATCAGAAACCTTCACTCATGGATCTTCGTGCTCTAGGTGATGGAAGGTAAAATTTTAGTGGTTGTTTTAGCGATTGCACAGGCCGGGTCTCTGCGGAAGGCCGCTATGTGTGCACCGGAGCGTTCAGGAATCCATTACTGTAATGAACAAGCTCACACTCCACGACGTTGAAAAATTCATTACTTGAAGAGTAAATAATAAATGAAAGCACCAAAGAACAACGCAACACATAAAGCTATTACATTTATTGTTTTCACACTTACACTGTTATATGGTTGAGATAATTAAGCATTGCTTAACATTCACCAAGATAAACAATTTCTGTATTAAAGCCAACCCTCGTTCCCAATGGCCAAGGCCATGTACTACTGGCTCTGGAGAACGGCGGGTGGTGACAGTAGAGTTGCCACATCATCCCTTTAAACCCAAACACATATGAATTACACAGGTTGTTCCGAGGCTAATTTCATGCAAATGAGGCACCAAGTGAGTTTAACCACTTGCCGACCGCCAACCGCAGGTTGACGGCGGCTGCGATAACGCGCACTGTGAGCGCGCGCGCACCACTGGAGGCGCGCCCGCGCGCTCACTGTGTTCGGGGAGGGCCAAGGAGCGGGTGCGGCGGCTTCGATTGCCGCCAGCTACCTGCGATGGCCCCCCCGGAGTGAAAGAACGGAGGTCCGTGTAAGTAAACACGGACCTCCGTTCTGTGAAGGGGGAAGGGCTGTGATCACAGCCTTCCTGTATACGGAGGCTGTGACCACTTCCCTTCCCCAGCTAGGGCAGTCCCCCCACAGTTAGAACACGCCCAGGGAACACAGTTAACCCTTAGAGCGCCCCCTGCAGGTTAACCCCTTCACTGCCAATGGCATTTACACAGTAATCAGTGCATTTTTATAGCGATTTTTAGCGGTACTGCGATATTGGGGCAGACATGTCGGACCATTTTGACACTTTTTTGGGACCATTGGCATTTATACAGCGATCAGTGCTATAAAAATGCACTGATTACTGTGTAAATGCCATAGGCAGTGGAGGGGTTAACCTGCAGGGGGCACTCTAAGGGTTAACTGTGTTTCCTGGGCGTGTTCTAACTGTGTGTGGGCTGCCCTAGCAGGGGAAGGGAAGTGATCACAGCTTCCATATAGAGGAAGGCTGTGATCACAGCCCTTCTCCCTCTCACAGAACGGAGGTCCGTGTTTACTTACACAGACCTCTGTTCTTTCACTCCGGGGGGGGGGGCATCGCGGGTAGCCGGCGGAGATCGAGTCCGCCACACCCGCTCCCTGGCCCTCCCCCGGACACAGTGAGCGATCTCGCAGCCGACGTATGACAGTGGTTTGCGTTATCGAGCCACTTGCGGTTGACGGTCGGCAAGTGGTTAATCAGCCACAGAACCTGTATAATTAATGTGTGTCCTGGATTAAAGGGATGATGTGGCAACCCTAATGTACCTGCAACTGGTTGCAGGGCCTGTGTAAGACACAAGTGCCAGCTCTGAGGGGTATGTGTCCATGTCATGTCATATCTACCCATCCTCAATCTATATCTGCCCCCCCC
>BLSH010043298.1:125701-147300 GCA_018402905.1 Glandirana rugosa
TACAATACATTCAGTCTAAAGCTACCCCTGCCCCTGGGAAGGGGGGGGGGGTAAACGGGCCTTCCCATTCGAATGGCCCCAGATCATTGACGCTCCACAGTGTAGAGCAGAAATCTGACTTACATAACATACAAGCGGATTGTTCGCAACGTGTGACTGCCACACCGAGGGGAACCTGCGAAGTCCATGTGGGTCACCCTTTGGCTGTCTCTAGGTTGTGTAATCTGTCTCCGCTCTCACACATTCACCCCCCCCCATACTTCGTAGACATTGTGTGACCAGACAACCCCATTCAAAGCCGCCTTTTATGGGAGCCAAGTCTCCGGACACAATGGTGGGCTCCGCTCATTGTTTGTAAAGAGGTTTTCAGACAATCAAAGGCTTTTTTGGCTATAGGCTGTTCCATCTCCAGCAGAATTCTGGAGAGTCGGAGGCCAGTTCCTTGTCAACCTGGATCAGAATCATCTCTTTGTTGTACCAGGCAAACAGCCATGGGCAGCAATTACTCTGTACGGGAAGAGGCTAGAGGAGCCGAGATGTCCTCTCTCTCCACAGACAGATAATTCTGAGAAACGTATGTTCTATCTACGCAGATCTGCCCCAACACAATACATTCCTTCACACAGAAGAATCTGCTGGGGTCATCGGCCCCGCTGCAGGCACCTCGCCCTTCCAATCACTCGATTATTTTTACTTTTTCATGTATAAGAGCCTAGCCCCTGATCTGCAATCACAGCATGTATGTTTCCTCATTAGGCCACAATCCATAAGTGAAAATACACATTGCATGCTCTATAGTGAGTGCCAAGGACACAACCCAAACATGTCATCAATATAAATCATCTACATCCACACCTGATCACATTAAACACTGAATTAACTTAAACATCTAAAATTATTGCCTAATAACACTAATAGCATGTGATCACTCAGAGCCAATGTAGGGAAACCCTGGTCACGTGATCACTGAGAGCCAATGTAGGGAAACCCTGGCAGTGTGCTGAGGTCATGTGATCACTGAGAGCCAATGTAGGGAAACCCTGGAAGAGTGATGAGGTCATTTGATCACTCAGAGCCAATGAAGGGAAACCTGACAGTGTGGTGAGGTCATGTGATCACTTACAGCCAATGTAAGAACAGTTGGCAGTGTGGTGAGGTCATGTGATCATTGAGGGCCAATGTAGGGAAACCTGGCAGTGTGATGAGGCCATGTGATCACTTAGAGCCAATGTAAGAACAGTTGGCAGTGTGATGAGGTCATGTGATTACTGAGATTCAGTGTAGGGAAATCCTGATCATTTGATCACTTACAGCCAATGTAGGGAAATCTAGCAGTGTGGTGAGGTCATGTAATTACTAAGATTCAATGTAGTGAAGCCCTCATCATGTGATCGCTGAAAGCCAATGAAGGGAAACCTGGCAATGCGGTGAGGTCATGTGATCACTGAGGGCCAATGTAGGGAAACCTGGCAATGTGGTGAAGTCACATGATCACTGAGGGCCAATGTAGGGAAACCTGGCAATGTGGTAAGCTCACGAGATCACTGAGGGCCAATGTAGGGAAACCTTGCAATGTGGTGAGGTCCCGGGATCACTGAGGGCCAATGTAGGGAAACCTGGCAATGTGGTAAGCTCACAAGATCACTGAGGGCCAATGTAGGGAAACCTGAAGTGTGATGAGGTCATGTGATCACTCAGAGCCAAAGTAAACTTGAAGTCGTAATTACTGGGATTCAATTTAGGGAAGCCATCAAGTGATCACTGAAAGCCAACGAAGGGAAACCTGGCGATGTGGTGAGGTCATATGATCATTGAGGGCCAATTTAGGGAAACCTGGCAGTGTGATGAGGCCATGTGATCACTTAGAGCCAATGTAAGAACAGTTGGCAGTGTGATGAGGTCATGTGATTACTGAGATTCAGTGTAGGGAAATCCTGATCATTTGATCACTTACAGCCAATGAAGGGAAACCTGGCAATGCGGTGAGGTCATGTGATCACTGAGGGCCAATGTAGGGAAACCTGGCAATGTGATGTAGTCACATGACCACTGAGGGCCAATGTAGGGAAACCTGGCAATGTGGTAAGCTCACGAGATCACTGAGGGCCAATGTAGGGAAACCTGAAGTGTGATGAGGTCATGTGATCACTCAGAGCCAAAGTAAGTAAACTTGAAGTCATGTAATTACTGGGATTCAATTTAGGGAAGCCATCATGTGATCACTGAAAGCCAACGAAGGGAAACCTGGCGATGTGGTGAGGTCATGTGATCACTCAGGGCCAATGTAGGGAAACCTGAAGTGTAATGTAGCCATGTGATCATTGAGAGCCAACGTAGGAAAAACTGGCAGTGTTGTCAGGTCATATGATCCCTCAGGGCCAATGTGAGGAAACCTGAAGTGTGATGAAGTCACGTGATCACTCAGAGCCAATGTAGGGAAACCTGGCGGTGTGATGAGATCATGTGATCACTCAGAGCCAATGTAGCGAAAGCTGGCAGTGAGATGATGTCATGTGATCATGCTGAGCCATTGTAGGGAAAGCTGGCAGTTGGATGATGCCATGTGATCACTCTGTGCCAATGAGGTGAAGGCTGGCAGTGTGATGAATTTGTGATTACTGTGAGCCAAGATAGGGAAGCTAGCATGTCACATGACCCGGCAGGGCCAATATCCAGAAAGCTGGCAGCGTGAAGATGTCATGTGATCAGTCATAGCCAATGCAAAGAAACTGGCAGTGTGATGATGTCATGAACCTGCCTCGTCCTCCCTTCACCCACTGCCACATTAAAGTACATTGTCTCTGACTGGTCACAGCCCACCCTGTTCGCTGTGGGCAGAGGACCTTAACAGCAAAGCCGCAGCTCCAGTCTTCAAAGTATCAGCTGTTACAATGAGGTTATGGTCCGGATAAAGCAATGACATCACTGAACACATTCTGTTACAACTGCAATCAATAAAGTTCTCTGACTCTGTTCAAAACTGCTGTCAGGACCCCGCTGTTGGCCCATGTCCTGTTTATTCCATACAGGAATCTGTGTCCAGAGCAAGAAGGACATCCAAGGGTTAAAGACAAATGTCTATTTATACCCGGAGCCTGGGAGGGTCAGGAGATGGGAGGACGTGGGAAGTTTATAGAGAGTTAGAGCTGTGATATAATTCCTTCATAGACCAAATCTCTGCTCCGGGAACGTCCACCATTAAAGGGTTAAAACCTTTTCTGCTTTCAGTGATTGGCTGGGTTCCAATTCAAATCCACGCTTACTGTGCGCCCAAGGCCTCAGTGCAGGCGCCCTCCAGGATGCACCAGAATGGTAACATGCAGTTTACTGGATGAGTGTTTGGCCAATCCTGTGCAGAATTTTATTTGGTCATGGGAAAAAGTCATTGAGCATTAATGTGTCGCCACATCCTCCATCACAGGAGGTTCTGCTGGTCACCATCAATGATCCGACTTGGCATGGAGATGTTCCCACACACCATGATGGCAAAAATGTTCATAAATACAAAATGTTCTGTTATGCTGCTACGGATGTGTCCAGGACTGGCTTTCTACATAGACAAACATTTGCAGGGCTATTAGTCCTATGCATGTACTGTACATTCATTCGAATGGGGGCAAAATTTAAGTTACTTTGCTATTTTCTTTCCAGGTCGAATGTTATTAGCTCATACATAATAGTTTGAGTCAGGGAAACACTGCATTATGGCCATTAGATGGAGCTGATGATCATTCATAGGAAATAAATTCTTATTTGCTATGATCTTCAGCTCCCTCTAATGGCCATAATGCAGTATTTTCCTGATCCACTCTGTTCTGTCTGAAGAATAGCATTCAACCTGGAAAGAATACAGCCTAACAAGATTTGTTTTGTTTTTTTTTGCCAGCATTAGCAAAGAGTAAATGAAAAATGCAGATTCGCAGGAAGAATAGCTCTGTAAATGTATAATAAAAATTCTCCTATAATGTTCTGAAACGAAAGGTTCTACCTTTCATAGCAATACAGCCTGTGGTTATGTCTCAGCACATTTTGTGTATGCAGGGCCATGTTTAACACAGGCCCAGTCATTGCACATTACAGTTCTCCAACTCTAGCTCTGTAAACTTGGAACCGAGCTGCCAGCAGCGAAGGGACACAGTTCCCCTACTTCTCTGGTTGTGGATTGTAGGAGCACTGAATAAGCAGACTGTCTCGGAGCCTCTCTGCCCCTATGGCAGTTTATATTTTTGTTGTTATACTAAGACCAGCCTGTGGTCACAGAGGGGGCAGCATAAGACAATTAGCCAGGGAAGTCCCTGCTAGGGCTGCATCCATGAGTAAATGTAAAACTGAGGTGCCACATCACAATATTCAAGTCCAAATACAAGTTTATTCCCGTAATAGATTATTTACAAAGCAAACGCATTTCTGGGACTTTAGCTCCACCCATTTCATCAGGGCTTAACCAAACGAAACAACAATACAGTGCCTTCGTCATCAGCTGCATGAATGAATGTTGTGCTAACTCATAAGATTCCAACACCATTCAACTACATAGTGATCATTGAGTCCACATGCATTGCATCAATGTTACACTCTCTGTTGAAGGGGGTGGAGTTACAGCCCTCGAAATGTATTGGCTTCGCAAATATTTCATTACTGAATTCAATTTGTATTTGTACTTGCCTCAGTTTTGGATATGCTCGTTCATATCACAACCCAAGGTGATCGTGGAAGCTCTACAGAGGGCAGCAATAAAAATAACATATAAGCAGCTCTCATTAAATGGCGGACCACGGTCCAGACACGGACAGAGGAATGCTCCTGTCCAGACCATTAGCCCACCAGTCTGAAGTGCGAGATCCCCGCCGCTTAGCAGTCATTGGGAGTCAACCAATGACATCACGTGTGCACCCCGTCCCCTTCAGTAAGGTTCTCGGGGCAGCTCCCGCCTCCTGCAGCTCGCTAGTTCTCCCAGCTCCCGCTCCCTGCCTGCCAGTGAGGTATGCTGTTTACTTACATGCTGTTATGCTGGTTACAGGGGAATGTGCTGATGGGCACATATTATGTTAAGGGGCATTCTGATGGGCACATATTATGTTTAGGGGCATTCTGGTTATGTTAATATGTGCCCATCAGCATGCCCCTAACATAATATGTGCCATCAGAATGCCCCTTAACATATTATGTGCCCATCAGAGTTCCCCTTAACATATGTGTCCATCAGAGTTCCCCTTAACATAATATGTGCCCATCAGCGTACCCCTTAACACGATATGTACCTATCGGCGTGCCCCGTAACATAATGTGAAGGGGCACTCTGATGGGCACATATTATGTTAAGGGCATTCTGATGGGCACATATTGTGGAAAGGGGCACTCTGATGGGCACACCGTGGCACTCTGATGGGCACATGTGATGAAAAGGGGCACTCTGATGGGCATATACTATGGAAAGGGGCACGCTGATGAGCATATACTGTGGAAAGGGCCACTCTGATGGACACACTGGAGCACTCGAATGGTCACATGTGATGCAAAGGGGCACTCTGATGGACACATGATGGAAAGGGGCACTCTAATGGGCACACACTATGAAATGGGGCATCTGATGGGCACATACGATGGAAAGGGCTACTCGGATGGGTACATACGGTGGAAAGGGGCATTCTGATGGGCACATACGATGGAAAGGGGCAATCTGATGGGCACATACAATGGAAAGGGGCACTCTGATGGGAAATATGATGTAAAGGGGCATGGCATTCTGATGGGGAAGCATAATTGAAAGGGGCACTTTAATGAGGACACCTGATGAAACATGACAATAAATATTATTGAAATTCATTGGAAATGGTACATTTCTTATTTTTGATAGACATACAGTGACTACAATCTTTCTGGGTCGGAGCACACACTTGAGATTCGGATTTCGACTGGAAGAAAATTTTAGTGACTGCACCTCCTTGAATTTTAATTCCATACCCTTGATATAAAGGAACACCAGGTTTCCAGCATCTGCCCTGCATCCATATAGAGCCCAATAAGACTGATGACCAGTCCACTTTTTCCTATCATGCTGGGGGAGTCACCCCGAGTACACAAGCCTGAGCCGCGTGCAGAAATATTGGAGGGATTTCCTGTAAAATACATTCACAATGCTGGTTATTTTTTCATCTCTGTGGAAGGCTAAATGCATTTTTAATAACAGTTTATGTAAAATTTAACAGCATATTGAAACATTCATAAACGTCTATTTTTATGCTGCTTTATGGTCAGCCCTTCAGTTATTGAAAGCTGAGATTATGCTGCCCGTGGTGCCTGCTGGTATATTTCTTACACTAGCCAACCCCAATTTAATAGAAGCCTAGGGCGGGCAAGTTGACCTCTATCATTGGTTGCTGTCTATCTCACAGTAGAGCACCTTCACTGTCTTTGTAATCATTCAGGGCCTCAAAACCAGTGACTGCACCTGATAATCCTCCATGTGCAGGCTCCATTAATTTATCACACTATTATGGCAATATGATGGACCACAAGAACATTTCTTGGAGTCTACTGACCTGGTAGAATTATATTTCACCATTATACCTGAAATCACACTCTATTCCAGTGGTTCTCAACTCCTGTCCTCAGGACCCACCAATAGGCCAGATTTTAAGTATTACCTTGGGGAGATGCAGACTAGAATACTGCAATCACTGAGCAGCAAATGATATCACCTGTGATGTACTTCAGTTATCCTGCAAACCTGGCCTGTTAGTGGGTCCCGAGGACAGGAGTTGAGAACCACTGCCCTATTCCTTCCTAGCATGCTATATTAACAAGATCTCTCGGTTCTTTACACAGGAAAACCTCTCCCTTTCCACTAAGAAGCACCTCTCATTTCCCACCAAGATTTTCCTGTCCACACACACAAAAAGTCTTGTCTTTTATCCAACAAGGAGATACCATCTTACCACTGAGATATCTATATCTCTTCTCACCCAGAAAGCATTATCTTTTACTCAGCAAGGAGAACCTGCCCCTACAACTGAGCTAGCCATGTCCCTTCCCACCCAAAAAGCTTTGTCTCTTACCCAAAACGGAGAACCTGCCCTTACCACTGAGATAGCCATGTGTCTTCCCACCCAGAAAGCCTTGTCTCTTAACCAGTAAGGAGAACTTGTCCTTACCACTAAGACAGCCATGTGCCTTCCCACCCATAAAGATTTGTCTCTTACCCAGCAAGGAGAGCTTGCCCTTAACACTGAGATAGCTATGTCCCTTCCCACCCAGAAAGCTTTATCTGTTACCCAACAAGGAAAACACACCCTTGCCACTAAGATAGCCATGTCTCTTCCCACCCAGAGAGCCTTGTCTATTACCCAACAAGGAGGACCTGCCCTTACCACTGAGACAGCCATGTCCCTTCCCACCCACAATGCCTAGTCCCTTACCCAACAAGGGGAGCCTGTCTTTACCACTAAGACAACCATGTCCCTTTGCATCTGAAAGGCCTTGTGTTTTACACAACAAGGAGAACCTACCCTTACCACTGAGAAAGCCCTGTGTTTTCACATCCAGAAAACCTTGTAGCTTACCCAACAAGGAGCACCTGTCCTTCCCACTGAGATAGCCATGTCCCATGCCACTCAGAAAGCCTTGTCTCTTACACAACAAGGAAAACCTGTCCTTCCCATCAAGATAGCCCTGAAACTTCCTACCCAGAAAGCCTTGTCTCTTACACAACAACACAACAAGGAAAACTTGCCCTTACCACTGAGCTAGTCATGTCCCTTCCCACCCAGAAAGTCTTGTATCTTACCCAACAAGGAGAACCTATCCTTCCCATCAATATAGCTCTGTCTCTTCCCACCCACAAAGCATCGTTCCTATGTGCAACAAACAAAATAATATGATACAAAACCACTTTACAAATAATGAGTATAAAACACTAATAACAACCACTGCGATGGTACAAAAAATGGTATGTAAATATATCTTCCCAAGAAATCCATACAGTATTAAAGTGCTAGTGCATAGAGATCAGATACATCCGCTGGTACCCGTGTAAACATATATATATATATATATATATATATACAGTATATATATATATGTATGTATATACAATCCGTGGTGAGAATAAAAGGCCAAAGTATGAATCCATGAATATTGTACAGGTAAACATCACCTCCTGTGTCCCTCCACCTTCACATTTATGCGCTCACCTCCATAAAAGACCAAGCCTGGTCACCTTCCCCTTTAAGGTGGCACGAACAATCCCTTGATGAGCTGATATAAACTTTTCCACTGCAGAGCGTCCTAGGTGGACCACAGTGGCAGCACTCATAAAGCATTAAAGGAAAACTGACAGCGCTGAATCGTTTAAAAGACCATTTATTAGGAAACCAGCTAAAAAAACTCACATGTTCCTGTGCACAGTTGCCTGGTGCACTCCGATGACACGCATTGCACATGTATGGGTGTGCAGCCCCTTTTAGGATCACTTGCGTGGTCGCAGCAGCAGCCAGCTGGCAGTACACAAAAACTTCCTGCTTGGGTGTGCTGACGTGACTAGGCCCTCCCTCCTCATGATAAATTTACAGAACATGATACCACACCCCAATAGTATATCAAAATCTTAAGCTTTGGGTGGGATTTTATAGTCACCGGAAACAACACAAATAATAATTATAAAAAACATTCATTTTATTAGTACAAAGCAGTTAAAAACAAAAATAAGTCATACAACACAACATAGAATTAAAATTGTACCACTGAAGTTGCGTTGTAGTAATCATGACAGGAGTCCAAAAATATCTACACATGCTGTATAGAGCATAAAGGTCCCAACACATTTCAACTCCAAATAGTCTTCATCAGGGGACAAACAACATGCCGGATTCTAAAATGCAAACATGAGGTCAAAGATAATGAAAAGATACACACGACAATTATATATAATATTGTCATACATCACAGAGAATAGAAATGGATGGAAATAAAGCTCCCCATCCAGACTCACCTTACAGGGTAATGTATATTAATATGAACTCAAGGGACGCAAAAAATGGCAGGCTGAAAAAAAATATAGAAAAATTAAATGGTAAGAAGAAAAAAGAAAGAACAAAAACCCCACTCACATCAAAAACAGAGGAATGCCAGAAAAGTTCTGCAGATTATCGCTGATAAATACAAACTGGTAGAGGTATTTGAAAATCCTTAGAGTGATGAAAACTACCAAACAACTTCAATAAGGAAAACCTATCTTTCCCATTAAGATATCCCTGTCCTTTGCAAACTAGAAGGCCCTGCCTCTCACCTAAGAAGGATGACCTGTCCTTCTCACCAGGATAGCCCTTTACCTTAAAGCTTAACCCAACAAGGAGCACCTGTCCTTCCCAACAAGATAGCCATGTCCCACCCACCCAGAAAGCCTTGTCTCTCTACTCAACAAGGAAAACCAATCCTTCCCATCAAGAAATCCCTGTAACTTCCCACCCAAAAAGCTTTGTCTCTTACACAACAAGGAGAACTTGCCCTTACCACCAAGATAGTCATGTCTCTTCCCACCCAAAAAGCCTTGTCTCCAACTCAACAAAGAGAACCTGTCCTTCTCACCAAGATAGTCAAGTCCCTTCCCACCCAGAAAGCCTCATCTCTTATTCAACAAAGATAACCTGTCCTTTCCACCAAGAGAGTCCTGCCCCTTCCCACCCCGAAAACCTTATCTCTTACTCAACAAGGAAACCTGTCCTTCCCACCAAGATAGTCCTGTCCCTTCCCACCCAGAAAGCCTTATCTCTTACTCAACAAATATAACCCGTCCTTCCCACCAAGATAGCCCTATCCCTTCCCACCCAGAAAGCCTTATCTCTTACTCAACAAATAGAACCTGTCCTTCCCACCAAGATAGTCCTATCCCTTCCCACCCAGAAAGCCTTATCTCTTACTCAACAAATAGAACCCGTCCTTCCCACCAAGATAGCCCTATCCCTTCCCACCCAGAAAGCATTATCTCTTACTCAACAAATATAACCCGTCCTTCCCACCAAGATAGCCCTATCCCTTCCCACATAGAAAGCCTTATCTCTTACTCAACAAGTAGAACCTGTCCTTCCCACCAAGATAGTCCTGTCAATTTCCACCCAGAAAGCCTTATCTCTTACTCAACAAATATAACCCGTCCTTCCCACCAAGATAGCCCTATCCCTTCCCACATAGAAAGCCTTATCTCTTACTCAACAAGTAGAACCTGTCCTTCCCACCAAGATAGTCCTGTCAATTTCCACCCAGAAAGCCTTATCTCTTACTCAACAAATATAACCCATCCTTCCCACCAAGATAGCCCTATCCCTTCCCACATAGAAAGCCTTATCTCTTACTCAACAAGGAAACCTGTCCTTCCCACCAAGATATTCCTGTCCCTTTCCACCCATGAAGACTTGTCTCTTACTCAACAAGGAGACCCTGCTCTTCCCACCAAGATATTCCTGTCCCCTCCCACCTGGAAATCCTTGTCTCTATTCTACAAGGAGAACCCGTCCTTCCTATTAATATTGCCCTGCCTCTTCCCAAACCAAACCATTCCTCTCTGCCTAATCAACCTTGTCTGTTCCTACACAGGAGCGTCTGTCCCTTCCACAGTCGGAAGGACCAGCCATAGTGGAAAATGCAATATATTACATTCGACCACACTGCACACAGAAGGCATGTACTGCACATGAGAAGGGAGTATGGATACCATGGTCTGTATGTGATAGGGAACAATGCTATATACATTATATATGGAGACTACCTCATCATTTCTCCTCCTGGACGACACAGTACTGGAAGTGATAATTATTTTCTGTTTACTCATCCTCATAAATAAGTATAAGTAAGTTCTGAGCAGCCAGCCAATTAAAATACATTTTCTGTCACTGTGCAGGAAAAGCGCCTCGTTTGTCTTGGGCGAGAGTGACGTTGTCGGTATTTGACCTGAATGATGTGACTGGACAAGTTCCAGAACTGCAGGCAGATTCCCTGTGAAATAAATGTGATTTCTGTATAATAAGGTGTCAGGATCGGCTGGCCACGATCTACCGCACTAAACACGACTGCGCTGCCAAGACTTCCTCGCTCTTTAAATGAGCAAAATAATTTGTTCTATTTTTACTTCTCCAGGAATTTGCTTGTCGAACTGCAAGAAGTCCCGTAATGACTTTATATAATAGTGCCATGCAGAGCGGGTGCAACGTTTACTCGTGTGTGGTGAAATCAGATTTTGTCTGTAGTCACAATATACAGCGATCAGCCATAACTTTATAACCACTGACAGGTTAAAGTGAATACCATTGATTATCTTGTTGCAATGGCGTCTGCAAGTCGTGCGATATATTACACAGCAAGTAAACATGTTGTTCCTGAAGTTGATGTGTTAAAAGCAGTAAAAATGTTCATCTCAGTTTGTTGTGTATGGGGCTGTGTAGCCGCAGACCAGTCAGGGTGTCCATGCTGACCCGTGTCCACAGCCAAAAGCGCCTAAAGTGGTCACGTGAACATCGGAACTGGACCAAGGAGTGATGGAAGAAGGTGGCCTGGTCTGATGAGTCATGTTTTCTATTACATCATGTGGATGGTCGGGTGCATCACTTAACTGGGGAAGAGATGGCACCAGGATGCAGTATGGGAAGAAGGCAAGCCGGCGGAGGCAGTGTGATGCTTTGGGCAATGTTCTCCTGGGTGAACCTTGGGTGCCGCCTTAGGTGACACGTACCACCTACCTAAACATTGTTGCTGACCAAGTACACCCTTTCATGGAAACGGTATTCCCTGATGGCAGTGGCCTCTTTCAGCAGAATAATGCTCCCTGCCACACTGCAAAAATGGTTCAAGAATGGTTTGAGGAACACAACAACAAGTTTGAGCTGTTGACTTAGCATCCAAATTCTCCTAATCCCAATCCAGTCCAACATCTGGGATGCGCTGGAAAAACAAGTCTGATCCAAGAAGGCCCCACCTCCCAATTTAGAGGACTTAAGGGATCTGCTACTGATGGCTTGGTGCCAGATACCACAGCGTACCTTCGGGAGATGTAGTGACATCCATGCCTCAATGGGTCAGGACTATATTGGTAGCAAAAGAGGGACCTACTCAATATTAGGTGGGTAGTCTTAAAGTGATGTATATAGTAATGTTACTCAAACAAGACAATAGGATAAAACATATTAGATTGCCTATTATAGAAATACAGAAAGGAGCACCAGACCAAAACTGGATAAAAGAACCCAACATCATTTTAACTGTTGGTAAAAAAAAATTATATAAAAATAGGCAACGCGTTTCAGGGGCAACATCATTCCCCCTTCATCAGGGCTCAACACAGGATTAAACTTGGATGGACTTGGGTGGACCAATACTGCAGGTGCAGAGCCATACCGATACCGCAGGTGCCGAGCCATACTGATACCAGAGGTGCAGAGCTATACCGATACCGCAGATGCAACACCATAACGATTCTGCAGGTGCAGAGCCATACCGATACCGCTGGTGCAGTGCAAATACCGCTACCACAGGTGCAGGATCATACTGATACTGCAGGTGCAGCACCATATATATACCGCAGGTGCAGAGCCATACCGATACTACAGGTGCAAAGCCATACTGATACCACAGGTGCAGAGCCATACCGATACCACAGGTGCAAAGCCATACTGATACCACAAGTGCAGAGCCATACCGATACCACAAGTGCAGAGCCATACCAATACCGCAGGTGCAGAGCCATACCGATACCGCAGGTGCAGAGCCATACTGATACCGCAGGTGCAGCGCCATACCGATACCATAGGTGCAGAGCCATACTGATACCACAGGTGCAGCGCCATACCGATACCACAGGTGCAGGATCATACCGTTACTGCAGGTGCAGCGTCATATTGATTCCGCAGGTGCAGAGCCATACTAATACCGCAGGTGCAGAGCAATACCTATACCGCAGGCACAGGATCATACCGTTACTGCAGGTGCAACATCATACTGATACTGCAGGTGCAGAGCAAAACCTATACCCCAGGTGCACCTGTCACCCTGCCCAGCCCAGCATTCACTTTCCAATTACCTTGGAGACAATGAACAGTCCATGTGCCTGTTTTTGTATTTTTATTGAGGGATTTGAACTTGGATGGGGATAGAAATATATGGGATGCCCAGTAGATCAAGCAATTGGATGATTGTATATCAGTCAGTTGGGACAACGATATACACTTGGTCTCTCCAGTCTCCTCCAGCCTTGCGTGCAAGACTTTTACCCTCTCTCTCTCTCTCCTGCACAACACTTGACTCCAGGCACAGCTAGCACATGTTTAGGCCCAACACTGACTCAGTCAGGCCTCAGCAACTGCCTTTTGCAGGCAGGGACCGAGGGCCCCGTTAGTGTTGCAACAAAATAGTAGTAAGTCTATAGTGCTAGCTGTCCTACGGTGGATTACTGCTCCGTCAGTCCTCTTCAGACCCTGCCAGTCCTCCTGGCTGCAGCTGCCAGACTCCACTGCCTGTGCCGTGACATCACAGTCCTTACTGCTGGCTCTACACCCATCCCAGACTGCACACTCCCAGTCCTCTCAGGCATGCCTCCCCAGCCCTCCCAACTGTGCCTGTCAATCACCAGCCCTCCTGGCTGCAACCGGTGGTTCCCTCCTGGAGACTTGCCCGGCAACACTAGCTCCTGTTGTCCTCTTTGGTTCCTCTCTGTGCCTCCTGACCAATCCTCCCCTACATCATAGGTGCACAGCCGTACCATTACTGCAGGTGCACAGACGTACCGTTACAGCAGGTGCAGAGCCTTTCTTTTACATTGCTTCCAGTTTTATATGATACTCTAAATAGTAATGTGCTTTAACGGTATTGAATATCCATTGCCCCTGCAGAGGCTCTTGATGTAACCATTGTTCCCTGTGAGAAACAGCATTTTGCTTGACATCGATATCTGTTCATTCTATGGAATGTTCGCATAGACACATGTGCCTAGTTCCCCATGACATGGGCATGGGTACTTCCAGCATACAGGCCGACATCATGGCAGAGTGCCCCTTCCATCCTCAGTCAGGATCTGCAGATTTTTTCCTCCATATTTTAGGTGTTAGAAAATAACACATAAGATGTCTTTAGTGAAGTGTGACTGAGCAGATGCGGATCTCCTACATTCAGGTCACATCAATGCTCTGCATACAGATGTCATGAAAACACAGAAATTGTCTCCTACCGCATGGTATCTCTGGGGAATGGAAGTCCTGGCTGATGAAGGGGGCCCTACATGGCCCTGAAATACTAAACATTGCCTCTAATGGTGACAACCAATCAGGTGACTGACCATTTTGTGTGCTGGTGGTATGTGATGTCATAGATGGGCATTGCAGAACATCTTGGACCTCATACACTGACAGATTACCATTCTGTTTTCCAGTGGGCACCTGGCGGTACTTTCCACAAACACAGATAACTATGATGAGCTGCTTGTGGGGGGTGCAGCAAGGTGCACCAGCAACAACACACATGCAGTCTAGGTGTGAATAATGGAACTTGAAGTCAATTAAAGACAGTTTACAACAAGCCTGGTGGAAGGAAGCCCAACCATGAACACTCATGGGTGACAGCAAAGTGTAACGGAGCAGGTCTCGGAACTGACAGCATCTGTCTAGAGGGGCAGAATGTGGCCTGTCCAGTCCGAGCCCAAGTGAAAAGGTTTCCAAGAAGAGTGGTGGATCCCTACACCTTCACTACTCATCTGGAACCTTTCCCTACCACTACCTCTGTCCCTGACAGAGGGGTACCCTGTCCCTACACTACCCACATGCAGAAGGTGTTCCAAACCCAGAAGCCAGGGACTTAAATAGACTCTGCTTGACCCAAGATGGCTGTCAGAGTCACACGTGCTGTCAACATCCAACTGGTTCGCTGCCCTAGTGACCCAGGAAACAATAGAGGTTCCTCCTGTCTTCTTTTCCTTATGCACTGCTGCTACGTTTGAGCGCCACCTGCAGTGGAGAAAACCTACTGCACCTGCTTACATGCTGACTTGCTTTTTGGTGGTGCAGGCATTGGAGCTGTCATTCTTATCCTTCATTCACCACTTAGAGTCACTAACAATTAAACAGCCAGTGAAGTGCCTGGACACCAGGTATGCACATGGTTGTTCCAGGTCACTGACTCACTAAGTAGTGAAACAAGAACAAGGATGAAAGCTCTGGAGTCTGCACCTGCAAGAACAAGTCATTGGCAGCCTCCATGTTCTGTGCTATCAGGTTCCTTCTAAGGCTATGGATGGAGGCCAAGAGCGATCACTTTGATGGCTTCACCCACTAGAAAATCCTCCAGGAAAGAGAACAGTCCCCCTTCCTTCTGAACCCTACAGAGGTCATTTCTTACAATGAACCAATAAAAAGAGGAAATCTACCAATAAATCTACAAATAGGAGAACCATTTGGCCTTGTCCATGTATGTGTAAATGAAGAATGGAAATGTGGTCAATAGGAGCCGGAGACTAATGGAGAAAAAGGAGGAATGGCTGCACACCCAAATTCAATGCAATGACCATGGTTGTGATAAAGCAGGTTTATCGTGTGAAACGCGTCACCTTTGCTGTGCCTGTGCCTTTGTAAGTTATTTTTATGATCTCCTATTAATAAATTTTCATTGCATTGAGCTTGGGAGTGCAGCCGTTCCTCCTTTTTCTCCATGAACTATGCTGCTGCAACGACAGGGCGAGCACCCCACTCAATTCCTTCATTAAGCTCACCTGGTATGTCCTGGACCAGCCCTTCCTTTGGATAGCCAGAGACTAATCATTGGTTAGACGATTCTTGGGTGATTCTTCCAATCTAAGTAAACTCCATGTGGTTAATCTCTTGAGATGCATCTCCAATCCCCCCCCCCCCCCATCAATAATGTTACCGAAGAACCATTTCATCCCAGGAGATTCTTTTAGTCTCTGAAATTAAAAATGGTCCTTGTAGGTCTATAGTAGCCATTCGCATAGTTACATAGTTGGTAAGGTTGAATAAATACAATAGTCCATCCAATTCAACCTGTGTAGGTGTGTGTGATTGTATAAAAATCATTTCCCATATACCGTTGTATTGTTTTTGCTAAGATGCCCGTCCAAGAGTTCACGCTTTAATAAATGATCAATTTCTTTTTACGATTAATCTCTCCGGATAAAGCGGTATCTATCCATAGTTGACAACCCATCAGATCGATATATCACACAAGCAAAGGTGGATTTCGATTGATAGTTGAAAGATACGATCGTAAGTTATCGATTGCATCTTTGTTGTCACCATGCAATCTCATCATCTGATTAATCGAAATCAATCACATTCATGAACAAAGCATCTCAGGGCTGCCGATCGCGTCAAAACACAATTGATAATATTCCGCCCTGGTTGATTAACTCAGTATGATTGAATCCAATCTAAATCCAGTCTGAATCAATCAGAAGGGAAGGTATTCCTAATATTGCAATTTGATCATTTTGAAGCGAGCATCAATCGGATAATAAAATTGAAGCGTACTGTATATGGTCAACATTAGTCTCAGCTAATGGTACAGATTTTCGGCTTGTCTGCTTTTCTCAGGCTGCCATGTATAAATCACGGCCTACAATTGTGCACAGGCTGGCCTGGGAGCAGCAGAGCACCAATAACAGTAAACACAAATGCTTTCAGATTCCCCGAGGACAGACTGAAGAGTAAGTAAGTTACTGGCACATTACGGGTCTGACGGCTGAAGAAAAGAAACCTTCTCAGAGCTCCGACTCCACAATCAGCCATGAGCTTCCAGAAAGTGCTGCAGGTCAGTATGGAGCACCAATACCGCCATACTTTCCTCAGTCTTCTGTCCAAAATGTAAAGTCACCAAAAGCAGAAGAGAACCTATTCTGCTAAGTGGAGGAGGCAGTGCAGGCAACAAACAACACTCCTTTGTGCAACATACAGTGGGGGAAATTATTATTTGATCCCCTGCAGATTTTGTAAATTTACCCACTGACAAAGAAATGAAGGATCTATAATTTTTATCATAGGTATGTAGCACCCTCTAGGTAGGTAGGTGCTAGAGTGAGGATTTTTCTGGCAGGGTAGGAAAATTTAGGCAGGCCTAGCTGGTGGCTAGGCCTGTTTGTTTTCATTCCTGGCTGGGAGTGGCTCAGGGTAGGGCTGGGTGACTCACATGTGGTGTAATCAGGACCTCCCACTTCTTTCCAGAAGCTTCTGGTGTTCTTTGGAAAGAGAGATGGAGAGGTGGGGTAATTTGAGGAGCCTTGATCAATCCCCAACCTGGATTGGCAGGGGCAGGCCTCCTTAAATACTAAGGGTCAGCCCAGCTGAGGAGGAGTTTTTGGGTGGAGTGAGAGGCTGTCGGGGCCTTCAGGAGACTCCCCAGTCTGGGGGGGGGGATGACCTTGGGCCTGGGCTCAGGTGCATCCAGGAGGAGAGAGGAGATTCTGGTACAGAGGCACATGAGAGTGCAAGGAGTAGAGGACAGCAGGAGAGAGCACTGCTAAAATCTCCAGGGAGGACAACTGGTTGCAGCAAGTGAAGTGTTGGTGAACGGAGCACAGTTGGGAGGACTGGGAAGGCACGCCTGAGATAACTGGCAGATTGCAGTTTGATAGATGGGTGCAGAACCAGAAGAGTGGACTGTGGGAAGGCCAGTGGAGAGAGGTCATTGCAGCCAGGCTAGCTGGCAGGGCCTGAAGAGAGCTATCTGAGATTGGTAGCTGAGTAGAGGACAGCTAGCATCTGAACTATTTCTATACCACAGGGGCCCGAGGCCTCTGCCTGCAAAGGCAATCCATTGAGGCCTGGCTGAGTTAATGTCAGGTCCAACCATGCTGTGCTAGCTAGTGTGGAGGAGTAACAGTCTGCAGCAAGGGAAATTCTGGTGGAGTAACAGTCTGCAGCAAGGGAAGTGCTGGTGGAGTAACAGTCTGCAGCAAGTGAAGTGCTGGTGGAGTAACAGTCTGCAGCAAGTGAAGTGCTGGTGGAGTAACAGTCTGCAGCAAGGGAAATTCTGGTGGAGTAACAGTCTGCAGCAAGTGAAGTGCTGGTGGAGTAACAGTCTGCAGCAAGGGAAGTGCTGGTGGAGTAACAGTCTGCAGCAAGTGAAGTGCTGGTGGAGTAACAGTCTGCAGCAAGTGAAGTGCTGGAGGAGTGAAGGATAAGAGGTCTTAAGCAAAAGTTTGTGCTGGAGAGAAGACTGGAGTGTATATAGTAGGGTGACCAGACGTTCCCGGTTTCAGGGGACAGTCCCCGGATTGAGGACACTGTCCCTGGACCAAGTCTGTCCCCAGTTTTGTCCGCAGATTGGATTTGAACCGAGGCCCGAGCAATTTCAAAGACAGTCAATGCAGAATAAATAAAAAAATAAATTCTGAATTACACACACCTGCTCCACCGCTCTTACTAGCTTAGGGGGTGTATTTTTTCCATTATTTGTGACCCTTTTTAATGATCATGTACTGGTCTATTTCTTCAGTTCCGTGCGCATGCCCATTTTGCTCCAGCTCGCATGTTCTTCTGCCTTGGCTCAAGTCTCGGATAGCCGCCTGCCTGCCTATGTCATTTCCTTCCCCGCGGCGGAGTGAATTTCCTCTGCTCAGCTCCGCTCCCCACCCAGTAGTAGCCGGGACCAGAAGAGTGAGACTTGAGAGGCTGTGAGGCGGGCGGGTGGTGGCGGCGGCAACAGGCAGAGAGAGGCAGCTGAGCTCAGCTGACAGTGGCCCGCAGCAGGAAGGAGGGCAAGTGGATCCGATCATAGGGGTTGCCAGTGCCTTCAAGGCTTCAACACCGGTGTGCTTTGGGGCTGTCTGTGAATAAACTACATTGCACTGTGTCTGTCTATGTGGTATAATGGATGCAATCATAACTCACAGGCAGCAGGCACTCTATCATGGCTCTGGCTGGCAGTGCAGTGTCACAGTGTATCATGTAACATGACTACTGGGTGCTGATTTTGTTAACATATTGTTCATAAGTATCAGCAGCCATGTTATGTGTCACACTGTGACAGAGCCAGCCAGAGCCATGATAGAGTGCCTGCTGTCTGTGTCTTATCATAATGCTGATGATCTTAACCAATTGCCGACCGCCCATAGCAGATTTACTGCTACAGGGCGGTGCACAAGACAGGGCCGGATTAACATAGGGGCTATTGGAGCTGCAGCTCCAGGCCCCTTCCTTAAGATAGGCCCAGCCCAATGGTGTGAGTGAGTCACTAATACTGCCCTGTATACGGTGTACACATGATTGATATGTAAATTGCAGCAGCATATTTAATTTGTTTTAACAAAAAATAGTTTGCATTTTCATTTTATTTATTTCCATAAAAAGGCCCCACCAAAATCCACAGCACCAGGCCCATGATGCTCTTAATCAGGCCCTGGCAGAGGATCATGTGTATATATGTGATCCTGCATTTCTGGGTATCAGAGGCGATCAGCGGGTCTAGCGGACTCAATGTCTGTCGGTATCCGCCTATTGCTCTGTACACAGGCAGAACGGCGGTCAGCCTGGGTAAACAAAGCAGATCATCATTTTGTCAGTATGGAAGACATTGATCCTGTGTTCCTGAAAAGCAGGGACAGGGATCTATGCCTTCCCTTAGTAAAAGCACCTCCCCCACAGTGAGAAAACACTGGTTAGGAACACATTTAACCCTTTGATCGCCCCTGATGATAGCAAGGGTTGCCACCTTTTCTTCAAGTCGAACCCGAACACTTCTGTGGTGCACAGCAATTTTTTTTATAGGATAAACTATACATTTATTTTGCAATTAAATAACATTTCTAATCATGTGAAGTTAATCACAAGAGTGCCCCTTTTACATCTGAATCCACAGAGTTCCCCTTTTACATCTGAACTTGCAGCGTTCCCTTACGCTGTAAAGGGGGACTCGGCAGACTCTGATGTAAGGGAGAACTATGGGGACTCTAACATAAGGGATGCTCTGGGAGCCCTGATTTAATGGGGGGGGGGCACTGAGAACTCTGGTGTATGGAGAGGGCTCTGATGTAAGGGGGAACACTGTGGCCTCTGGTGTAAAGGGAAACTCTGATGTAAGGGGTGCTCTGAGAACCCTGATTTACCTTTGTGTACTCACTCAGAGGCAGGAGAGAGAAGTGGGCAGACTTTAGTCACAGACAGGGATGGATGGTGAGCTCACAAATTTCCAGCCCCCACTTTCCTTTTCTGAGGCACAGCACTGGAGATTGGAGTGTGGGCAGACACTGAGGGGTACGGGCGGGAGGAAGAGGAGTAGATCGAGCTCTCTCTCCTCTCCCATCTGTGTGTGTGTGGGGAAGGGGGGAATAGTGCTGGCTTTGGTCAATGTGAAATAGAGTGTAAAAGACACAAGTGCAGCCAACAACCCTGCTGGGAAGCCATAGTATGGTCTGAATAATGCGTCCAGGTTTCAGGAGGCCTGAAACCTGGACGCATGATTCCAAACCCGAACTGTCCGGGTGAATCCCGGACAGGTGGCAACCCTACTCTTCCCATCCAGTATCATTAGTACAGTGACAGTGCAAATTTTTAGCACTGATCGCAGTATTAGTGTCACTGGTTCCCACAAAGTATCAAAAGTGTCACTTAGTGTCCGATTTGTCCTCCACAATATCACAGTCCCACTATAAGTCGCTGATTGCCACAACTACAAGTAAAAAAAAAATATGTCCCGGGTTTAATTGTAAAAATCTGGTCAGCTTAGTATATAGAAGTCCCAAGTAAGTTACTCTGAATGTTCCTGGGCATCCCATAATTTCCCTTTCCAATCCAAGTTCAATCCCCTCAATAAAAAACAAAACAAAAACAAAGCTTATGGGGACTGTCTCTATGTCTCTGAGGGTCTGAGAGATGGATGTCGGGCTGGCCAGGGTGACAGGTAAACCACTTGTAGCGCCCCCATAGTGTTGGTGCTTTTACTTTATAGATTTTTGGTAGGAGAGGAAAAATCTAGTCAGGCCTGACTGTAAGTGCAGGCCTGAATGTTTTGATCTGGGCTGGGGATAGGGTTGCCACCTTTTCTTCAAACCAAACCCGAACACTTTAGAGGCGCATGGCATGGCACCCCAACCGTGGCACAATTTTGGCGTTATTGTCGTCCGACAAATCGCGGCAAAATCGCGCAAACAGAATTGTGGGACGCCTGTCACCCAAAAGAAGTTTTGCTCCACGATTGGGGTGCCATTGAAAGTAAAGGGATCGTGAACACGTCCCGCAAATTGCGGTGATTTGGGAATTGTGAGCAGAATTCAGGGGCGTGTAATGCAGTGTAGGGGTAATAAGAGTGCAAAATTTTCTCCGCCAGCAATACTCTCCCTGCTTTACCCTTTCATCAAAAACTCCACTCCCTCTTTTGAAAAAAATCCAGCATCAATCTTTATTCTCCCCCCCCACCAGCAAAAATCAATTCTCCCCCTCCCAGAACAACCCCCCCAAAAAAAAAAAAAATCTCCCCCCTTCCGCAGCACAAGTACCCATCCACTATCCCCAATCCTAGCACAATCCTCCCCACTTTCCCATCGCAGCACTTATTCCCACCCCCTCCTATAACAAGTCGTCTTTCCCTATCAGCAGAAATCCCCCCCCCATACCCAC
>BLSH010043298.1:147310-159224 GCA_018402905.1 Glandirana rugosa
CCCCCCCCCCCCCACCAGCAAAAATCAATTCTCCCCCTCCCAGAACAACCCCCCCCAAAAAAAAACAAATCTTCCTCCTTCCGCAGCACAAGTACCCATCCACTATCCCCAATCCTAGCACAATCCTCTCCACTTTCCCATCGCAGCACTTATTCCCACCCCCTCCTATAACAAATCGTCTTCCCCTACCAGCAGAAATCCCCCCCATACCCACATGGCTGCCAACAGAGGGTACCACGGGACCCCATGTAGGGGCCCCAGCACACAGGGGGACCTGGACAGCAGGGGGATCGATGCAGCGGGTGGGGGGGAGCAATTGCAGAGGCAACAATAAGGAAGGGAGAGAGAGGTGCCAGGTAGGAGCAGGTGCTGTAGTTTTTAATACATTAATAAGAACAATCTGTTCTCCATTCACTCACACATGTCAGGGAGGTTAGCATGTCACAGTCTGTGAAGTCCGCTGTCAGCATGAGTCACGCTGCTCTGATCACTGAATCACTGGAGGAAGCCGGTATAAGGATACTCATTTGGATTGTCAGCCTCTGATGATGGAGGCGTGGTTAAGCCTCCGCAACGCTCTGATTGGTCATAGCATTCCAGGCTGACAGTTCAATGCAGTTTCCCCACGGCTCTCTGTATCCTCTATACCGGCTACAGATTCAGTGATCAGAGCAGCGTGGATCGGAAGAATGCTGGCAGAGTGACAGCGGACTTCACAGACTGACATGCCTTCCGCTCTGACATGTGAGTGGATTGTGTTAAACATTTCAGTTATTAAAAACTACCAGCGGCTACACAGTGCCTCTCTCTCTCTCCCTTCTTGTTTGCATCCTCTGTAATTGCACCCCGCACCGCCGCTCCGATCCCCCTGCTGACCGGGTCACCATGTGTGCTGGGGCCCCTATGGAAGGGCCCCTGTCGATGGCACTGGTGTCCGGGTCTCAGGCTGAGGGAAACCCGGGCACATCATCCTAAACCCGAACTGTCCGGGTCAAAACCGGACAGGTGGCAACCCTTGCTGGGGAGTGGCTCAGGGGAGGGGCTGGAGATGGAGGGAAGGTGCACTTCTTGAAGATTTCCTCCCCTTGAGCTGGGAAAGCTCTAGAAGGGGGGTGGACAAGAAGGTGTCACTTCCTGATGTATGATAAGGAGCCTTGACCAATCCACAAGCTGCGTTGGCAGGGAGCAGGCCTCCTTAAATACAGCGATCTGCCAGCAGGTGTCAGGAGAGTTCGGGTGGAAGAGATGAGGATGTAGCTGGAGCTGCGGATCAGCCCTCACCCGGGAGTGGAGCCCCCAGTCTGGAGGGGGTGAACCTGAGGCCTGCGGCTTGGGTGCAACCGGGAGCCCAAGTCGGGTCCTGCAGTGGCACAGGAGAAGCAGCTGAGGTCTACACGGAAGGAGACTCTTTAAAGGATCCACCATATAGCCGGAGTGGAGAAAGATTCTGTAGAAGGCAGGAGGAGCCAACCAAGGGGAAGGAAAGCCATTAGACTGCAAGACAGGCCAGATGGGTCTGGAAGATGGATGGGCTGGGAGTTGTAGTTCATCCAAGGTCCAGCTAGCACCAATGTACTTAGTTACACAATAGAGGGTCCACGGTTTCAGGAAAGGAAACCTGTGATTCTTTGCACACTGGGTGGTTCTGAGGCATTGCCTGTGGCTTAAGCAGGCCTCACTATGTGCTAGCTGTGGTGAAGAGGAAGTGTCATGGAGGTCTGATAAATTTCCTTTCGGACCAGGGAAACCAGTGTAACAGTCAGCAATTAGTGTGCTGGAGGAGAAGAAGTGTATACACCGGAGGTGTATATAGTAGGTCCCATGTTCAATTACTGGGCATCCCACTGTAATCCCTTATCCCTATCCAAGTTCAACCCCTAAATAAAACACAAAACAAAGTACCGGCCTGTTCAGTGACTGCAGGTGTGTGGAAATCGTGGGATTGAAGGCAGTAGGCAGGTGGACCACAACTATCAGCCACTCTTGAGGGAGCACATGGCTACACACTAAATTCAGCAACCTCTACGGGGGCACGGCTACAGATATATTTTAAATTATAGAGACAGAATATTAACCAAAAATACATGATACAAACGGTATAAATTGAGTTGCTGTTCAGTGAGTAAAATAAGTATTTGATCCCCAAGCAAAACATGACTTAGTTTTGACATAGATCCCCCTATTAATATTACCTAACAATACAACCTGTACACAGGAATATAATTACAACAACCGACATATACTATAAACAATACATTAATTAGCCACCTGGATGACTCAGTGCCCACCCAAACTATTCAAAGTTCTCATTCCAGGTCAGACTTCCCGGCCCCTACAATACCGAATGCAGTGTACTGTACAATACACGTTATTACAAGTATAAACTCATCCCTCAATAGTTTGCTAGCAGACAATACGTGAGTTAATTAACACAATTAACAATGGGTGAAAGACACCTAGGAGGCACACTAGACTTACTTACAATAAATACATTATAGCAGGCAACCCCAGATAGATGGCTTGCTGATGACATCAACATTTGCTATGAGTCCCACAGTGTGGAGAAGTCATTGCTGGAAATGCGGCATCTAGGCCCTTAACATGGATCTCGGGCCTAGAGTCCCAGAGTCTGTGTGTCTTGGACTTGAATCCAAAGTAACATTACTCCAAGGGTCTCCCAGGCATACACATCACAAAGAGTAGTGTTCTCTTAAAAGTCGGGGCCCATAGTCAGTAGGCAAGAGGCTAGCCTGCAGTCCCCTCCAAAAGCCTATGTCTCGGGTGATTCTATCACAGAAGTCTTCCACCCTTGTAAGGACTGTTAGTGTTGCCCCTTGTGGAGGTCTGCTATCTGGGTAAGAACTGTTATGGTTCCTCCCAGTGGAGATCTGCCATCCAGATAAGAACTGTTATTGTCGCTCCTTGTGGGGGTCTATCACCCCAATAGGGACTGTTATTGTTGATCCTTGTGGAGATTTGCCATCCTACTAAGGACTGTTATTTTTGCCCCTTATGGAAGTCTTCCACCCCTGTAAGGATTGTTAGTGTTGCCCCTTGTGGAGGTCTGCCATCCGGGTAAGAACTGTTATGGTTGTCCCTTGTGCCCTTGTGGAGTTCTGTCACCCTAATAAGGACTGTTATTGCTGTCAGTCCCCTTCCTTGGCTTTTCTAAACCATTTGCTACCTGAAATCATCATCATAACAATCCCACCAACAAAGGTGTCCACAATCATCAGGCCAGCATTGCACTCTAAATATTGGACAATTGTTCTAAGGAAAGATCATTCTACAGACATAAACATTTGCACCAGATGTGGGTGACTGACCTATGGAGGGAAGATGCTTGGCTTATCTTAGGGGATAGCAGTATGTAGGCAGGTAGAAACGCTGGTTTTAGTGAATTAGTGGCTGGCCCAGGCCAGGGGAAGGGGTTAAGTCTGTAAAGTTCAGTTCCCGGGCTTTTGGTCCCAGCCAGCCCACCTGTACTATAAAAAAGGGGAAGGCTGAGGTCTGAGAGTCTCTGGTACAGGGTTAGTTCTGTTCATGACTCCTGGTATTGGGTTGCTGCCCCTTGTAATCCGTTGAAAGCACCGAGATTTTCAGAGGACATCCAAGCTGGAATACCAAGATGGACTATCACCACATGGCGGTATGCCTGGGCAGCCATACTACTGTAGACAGTTTAGGAACAAAGACGTTGTTCTGCTGCAATGCCTTCATTAAAGATATATTAACCATTCTGGGCCTGCTCTGAAGTTATTCAAAGGGCTGCAGGTTGGTTTTGCTGTATCAAAAGAACCAGGCTTCTGAGAAGCACAAAGGGATATTAAGTAACACCACTACCTAAGGGTTAACTTGGTAGGACAAGAAAGAGAAATGCAGTTGCTAAGGGTAACCAAGCACAAGTTTGAGATACAAAGCAACCAGTCATTAGGCCGTGGTAACTGGTAAGGTGACAGGTCCTCCAATAGTGAGGGGGTCATTGTCTGGCTCCCTCCCTAGCAGTCGGTATCCAGTAGCAACCCGATCTGAACCCACATTACGGAGACATTTTAAAGGAGATGCCGCTTACAACTAGAGATCAGTTAGGAAGATCCAACCCTGATGATCCACTGGAGATACTTGGCTGCAGACGTCTGCTGGGTACAGAAGGATATTTAGGCATTTAGACGTGGTGAAGACGACTTGCTGAAGTTCATACCGAGCATCGGAATGGTGAAGAAAGGGAATTTAAGTGACTTTGAGCGTGAAATGGTTGTAGGTGCCAGACGGGCTGGTCTGAGTATTTCTGGGATTTTCACACACAACCATCTCTCGGGTTTACAGAGAATGGTCCAAAAAAGAGAAAATATCCAGTGAGCAGCAGTTGTGTGTAGGAAAATGCCTTGTTGATGTCCGAGGTCAGAGGAGAATGGGCAGACTGGTTTCAGATGATAGAAAGGCAACAGTAACTCAAATAACCACTTGCTACACCCAAGGTATGCAGAATACCATCTCTGAACGCACAACACATCCAACCTTGAAGCAGATGGGCTACAGCAGCAGAAGACCACACCGGGTGCCACTCCTGTCAGCTAAGAACAGGAAACTGAGGCTACAATTGGCAGGATCACCAAAACTGGACAATAGGACTTTGAAAAACGTAGACTGGTCTGATGAGTCTGGATTCCAGCTGCTACATTCAGATGGTGTGGTCAGAATTTGGTGCATGGATCCACCCTGCCTTGTATCAGGCTGGTGGTGGGGGTATAATGGTGTGGGGGGCATTTTCTTGGGCCCCTTAGTACCAATTGAGCATCGTTTAAACGCCACGGCCTTCCTGTGTATTGTTGCTGACCATGTCCACCCATTTATGACTGCAGTGTCCCCATCTTCTGATGGCTCCTCCCAGCAGGATAATGCACCAATCACAGAGCTCCAATCATCTCACCACTGGACAATGAGGTCCATGCACTCCAATGGCCTCCACACTCCCCACATCTTGTCCAATAGAGACCTTTTGGGATGTGGTGGAACGGAAGATCGGTATCATGGATGTGCAGCCGACAAATCTGCAGTAACTGTGTGATGTCATCATTGTCACTATGGAGCAAAATCTCTGAGGAACGTTTCCAACACCTTGTTGCATTGATGCCACCAAGAATGAAGGCCAAAGGGGGGTCCAATCTGCTACTAGCAAGGTGTACCTAATAAAGTGGCCGGTGAGTGTAATATATTATATATATATATATGAATCCTGTGTAATAATAATATAAAAGACACAAGTCAATGCAGCTCTGCAATCATTAGTCCCCTTTCACGCAATTTTGCAATGATTTTTGCTGTGATTTTGATGCGACTTGAAGCAATGCCTGTGTAATCTTGAAGTCTATGGACCACAAGTCGCATCAAAGTCAGACCAAAGTAATGCAGGGACTACTTTGAAGTCACTGCGACTTGAAGTCACACAGATATGAACGGTACTCATTGGAAATCATGGGGTACGACTTGTCATGCCACTTTACAGTCCCAAGTCGCAGGACAAGTCGCACAAGTGTGAAAGGGGCCTAAATACACCATTAAATTTATCTTTCAAATACAAGCAGTGTAAGTAGCTGAATGCGGCCTGGCATCATCCTCTTACAGTCCCAGTACAGCAGGGCAGGAGTGCGAAAGAAAGAAGCAGCATGAGGAGCCAAGCAGTTCAGCTGATAAGAGGAGAGAGCAGAATGACAGAGAGATGACCCCATCACAGTTCTGCTCCTCATTTCTCTGTCCAGTCTCAGGCAGGGGGTAGATCCAGGATGACCTGGGCTCAGGGGAAGCGGGTTGGCCATGGAACTGAGGACATCTAGTGGCAGAAAATATATACTGCAGGGGGAGAACTCTGGACTGAAAGTGAATATTTCAACTAAAGATGCTTTTTTTTTTGTAAATGTATCTCCTCATGGGCTATTTATTCTTATCTTGTTCATTTTGGCTGTAGTTCTGCTTTAAGTAGTTTAGCAAAAGGCACTGGGCAGGGCTGACACCACTCCTTCCATAGAAATGCTGTGTGTTGTCACTCCATCACAGGTAATAAGAAGCACACTGGATTTTGGGCAGAAGAACAGGCATATCTCTGTACTTGCAGGGTTATTAAATGTTCGGGACAGCCTGGGCTCAGAGGAAGTGGGTTTAATGAGGCCAATGCTCAGGCCGAGGACATCTAGTGGTGAAGAAGAAGTTCTGCAAAGTAGAGCTCTGGACTGAAGGTGAAAAATGCAGCTAAATATGCTTTTTAATTGTATCTTCTAATGGGCTATTTATTCTTATCTTGTTATTTCTGGCTGTAGATCTCATTTAGGTAGTTTAGCAAAAGACACTGGGCAGGGCTGACACCACTCCTTCCATAGAAATGCTGTATGTTGTCACTTCATCACAGGTAATAAGAAGCTCACTGGATTTCGGGCAGAACAGGCATATTTCTGTACTTGCACAATCATTAAATGGTCGGGACAGCCTGAGCTCAGAGGAAGTGGGTGTAATGATGATGATGATGCTCAGGCTGAGGACATCTAGTGGCAAAAAAAGAAGTTCTACAAAGGAGAGCTCTGGACTGAAGGTGAAAAATGCAGCTAAATATGCTTTTTAGTTGTATGTTCTAATGGGCTATTTATTCTTATCTTGCTATTTCTGGCTGTAGTTCTACTTTAGGTAGTTTAGCAAAAGACACTGGGCAGGGCTGACACCACTCCTTCCATAGAAATGCTGTATGTTGTCAGTTCATAACAGGTAACAAGAAGCTCACTGGATTTCGGGCAGAAGAACAGACATATTTCTGTACTTGCAGGGTCATTAAATGGGCAGGACAGCCTGAGCTCAGAGAAAGTGGGTGTAATGATGATGATGATGCTCAGGCCGAGGACATCTAGTGGTAAAGAAGAAGTTCTGCAGGGGGGAGCTCTGGACTGAAGGTGAAAAATGCAAGTGCTTTTAATTTTTAATTTTATCTTCTAATGAGCTATTTATTATCTTGTTATTTCTGGCTGTAGATCTAGTTAGGTAGTTTAGCAAAAGACACAGGGTAGGGCTGACACCACTCCTTCCATAGAAATGCTGTGTGTTGTCAGCCCACAACAGGCAGGGGAACAGGTATATTTCTGTGCTTGCAGGGTCATTAAATGGACAAAACATGGACACCACTCCATAGAAATGCTGTGTGTTGTCACTCCATCACAGGTAATAAGAAGCTCACTGGATTTCGGGCAGAAGAACAGGCATATTGCTGTATTTGCAGGGTCATTAAATGGTTGGGACAGCATGGGCTCAGAGGAAGTGGGTTTAATGATGATGATGCTAAGGCCGAGGACATCTAGTGGTAAAGAAGAAATTCTGCAAAGGAGAGCTCTGGACTGAAGGGGAAAAATGCAACACTTGCAGGGTCATTAAATTGACAAAACACAAGGAAATACCGTGTGCCTGTAATGCAGAGATCTACTGTATAGATTTTTTTTTTGCTCCGACATGCACTTTTATTTTCAGCCTTGATTGGGCAATAATTAATGCTGCAACCGCAGGTGTGTTTGTATGGCCTGCAGGCTGAACCCCATAATGGATCCTTATTTCTCCATAACAGATGAATGAGGAATGATGGATAGACGTGCTACTGAACATGACACAGAGATGGAATCTGGCTCAGCGGAGCACGGCTCATCACTCCGCCAGCCTCAGTCCAGCCGCTAACAGGTTAAATCCTCAGTCAGGGAAATTTGTGAGTGCTGAATATTTATATATGTGGAGCTGTCAGAGCCGCAGAGAGATCCCTGCTCTGAAATCTCACCGTTCCCCCACCATTCATCTCAGCAGCAAGTCACGACAAAGACAAATGGGATTCAAATGATTGCGGATTTGTACTTTCCAACTATCCATCAAATCTGGGAAATATACCGCAATACCGGCCCGGGCTGAGCCCCGCCCCCCCCCAATACAATGTCCCCCCCCCCGTTCCTAATAATATGGCTTCTGGACGTCCAGTACAAACCTTCCCTATGTGTTATATCCACATCTTCTATATGCACCTATCCCTTATACGAGGGAAGGCCAATATGAGGGATAGATAACTATGGAAGTGATGGATATATGAGGGATGATATCTATGGAATAAATGGATATATGAGGGATGATATCTATGGAAGAGGTGGATATATGAGGGATGATATCTATAGAAGAGATGGATATATGAGGGATGGAATCTATGGAAGAGATGGATATATGAGGGATGATGTCTATAGAAGAGATGGATAAATGAGGGATGATATCTATGGAAGAGGTGGATATATGAGGGATGATATCTATGGAAGAGATGGATATATGAGGGATGATATCTATGGAAGAGGTGGATATATGAGGGATGATATCTATAGAAGAGATGGATATATGAGGGATGGAATCTATGGAAGAGATGGATATATGAGGGATGATATCTATAGAAGAGATGGATATATGAGGGATGATATCTATGGAAGAGGTGGATATATGAGGGATGGAATCTATGGAAGAGATGGATATATGAGGGATGGAATCTATGGAAGAGATGGATATATGAGGGATGGAATCTATGGAAGAGATGGATATATGAGGGATGATATCTATGGAATAAATGGATATATGAGGGATTGATATCTATGGAAGAGATGGATATATGAGGGATGATATCTATGGAATAGATGGATATTTGAGGGATGATATATATGGAATAGATGGATATATGAGGGATGATATCTATGGAATAGGTGGATATATGAGGGATGATATCTATGGAATAGATGGATATATGAGGGATGATATCTATGGAAGAGGTGGATATATGAGGGATGTATATCTATGGAATAAATGGATATATGAGGGATGATATCTATAGAAGAGATGGATATATGAGGGATGGAATCTATGGAAGAGATGGATATATGAGGGATGATATCTATAGAAGAGATGGATATATGAGGGATGATATCTATAGAAGAGATGGATATATGAGGGATGGAATCTATGGAAGAGATGGATATATGAGGGATGGAATCTATGGAAGAGATGGATATATGAGGGATGGAATCTATGGAAGAGATGGATATATGAGGGATGATATCTATGGAATAGATGGATATATGAGGGATGATATCTATGGAAGAGGTGGATATATGAGGGATGTATATCTATGGAATAAATGGATATATGAGGGATGATATCTATAGAAGAGATGGATATATGAGGGATGGAATCTATGGAAGAGATGGATATATGAGGGATGATATCTATAGAAGAGATGGATATATGAGGGATGATATCTATAGAAGAGATGGATATATGAGGGATGGAATCTATGGAAGAGATGGATATATGAGGGATGGAATCTATGGAAGAGATGGATATATGAGGGATGGAATCTATGGAAGAGATGGATATATGAGGGATGATATCTATGGAATAAATGGATATATGAGGGATTGATATCTATGGAAGAGATGGATATATGAGGGATGATATCTATGGAATAGATGGATATTTGAGGGATGATATATATGGAATAGATGGATATATGAGGGATGATATCTATGGAATAGGTGGATATATGAGGGATGATATCTATGGAATAGATGGATATATGAGGGATGATATCTATGGAAGAGGTGGATATATGAGGGATGTATATCTATGGAATAAATGGATATATGAGGGATGATATCTATAGAAGAGATGGCTATATGAGGGATGACATCTATGGGAGAGATGGATGTTTGACGGATGATATCTATGGAAGAGACAAATATATGAGGGATGATATCTATGGAAGAGATGGATATATGAGGGATGATATCTATGGAAGAGATGGATATATGAGGGATGATATCTATGGAAGAGATGGATATATGAGGGATGATGTCTATGGAAGAGGTGGATATATGAGGGATGATATCTATGGAAGAGGTGGATATATGAGGGATGATGTCTATAGAAGAGATGGATATATGAGGGATGATATCTATGGAAGAGGTGGATATATGAGGGATGATATCTATGGAAGAGGTGGATATATGAGGGATGATATCTATGGAAGAGGTGGATATATGAGGGATGATGTCTATAGAAGAGATGGATATATGAGGGATGATATATATATGGAAGAGATGGATATATGAGGGATGATATCTATGGAAGAGATGGATATATGAGGGATGATATCTATGGAAGAGATGGATATATGAGGGATGATATCTATGGAAGAGATGGATATATGAGGGATGATGTCTATGGAAGAGGTGGATATATGAGGGATGATATCTATGGAAGAGGTGGATATATGAGGGATGATGTCTATAGAAGAGATGGATATATGAGGGATGATATCTATGGAAGAGGTGGATATATGAGGGATGATATCTATGGAAGAGGTGGATATGTGAGGGATGATATCTATGGAAGAGGTGGATATATGAGGGATGATATCTATGGAAGAGATGGATATATGAGGGATGATATCTATGGAAGAGATGGATATATGAGGGATGATGTCTATGGAAGAGGTGGATATATGAGGGATGATATCTATGGAAGAGGTGGATATATGAGGGATGATGTCTATAGAAGAGATGGATATATGAGGGATGATATCTATGGAAGAGGTGGATATATGAGGGATGATATCTATGGAAGAGGTGGATATATGAGGGATGATATCTATGGAAGAGGTGGATATATGAGGGATGATGTCTATAGAAGAGATGGATATATGAGGGATGATATATATATGGAAGAGATGGATATATGAGGGATGATATCTATGGAAGAGATGGATATATGAGGGATGATATCTATGGAAGAGATGGATATATGAGGGATGATATCTATGGAAGAGATGGATATATGAGGGATGATGTCTATGGAAGAGGTGGATATATGAGGGATGATGTCTATGGAAGAGATGGGTATATGAGGGATGATATCTATGGAAGAGATGGATATATGAGGGATGATGTCTATGGAAGAGATGGGTATATGAGGGATGATATCTATGGAAGAGATGGGTATATGAGGGATGATATCTATGGAAGAGATGGATATATGAGGGATGATATCTATGGAATAGATGGATATTTGAGGGATGATATCTATGGAAGAGATGGATATATGAGGGATGATGTCTATGGAAGAGATGGGTATATGAGGGATGATATCTATGGAAGAGGTGGATATATGAGGGATGATGTCTATGGAAGAGATGGGTATATGAGGGATGATATCTATGGAAGAGGTGGATATGTGAGGGATGATATCTATGGAAGAGGTGGATATGTGAGGGATGATATCTATGGAATAGATGGATATTTGAGGGATGATGTCTATGGAAGAGATGGGTATATGAGGGATGATATCTATGGAAGAGATGGATATATATGTGGAGGGGGGGGGGGGCAATAAATCTTACCCTCATCCTGATCTAGATGTGGGATCTGAAAGTATGCAGGTTTATAGGTGGATATCTTAGTAATATGCATGCCAATTTTTGTTATTGTAGGTCACAGTGAATTATAGTTAGAAAAGAGAAATGTAGTAGGTGTCATGATGGACAAAGTTAAATACCGAGCCGTGATGAATGGATGAATGTTGCACCTCAGCCTTTCTGGGGATTGGTGATGAAGAATGTTTCCATGTTTTACTTATTTCTTTAGTCTCAGGATCATATAGATATACCAAGCTTTCATCCATGGTCCATACACAGCTGACATCTCTTCATGGATTATTTGGGCAGATTTCCCTTGAAGATGGAGGATCCTAATCACGGCTCGGTATTCAACTTTGTCCGGCATGACACCTTCTCTTGGCTCTAACCTTATTTCACCGCGACCTGCAAAAACAAAAAATGGCACGCTAATCACTAAAATATCCAACTATAAAC
>BLSH010043336.1:23926-38613 GCA_018402905.1 Glandirana rugosa
CCATACTGCCCCTCTTCTGTCACACCCCCATCACACTGCCCTTCTCCTGCCACAGTGCCCCCATCACACTGCTCCCCTCCTGTTACACTGCCCCATCATACTGTCCCCCTCCTGTCACACTGCCCTGCCATGTCACATGGTTGAGGAAGGGAATAACGTGAGCCAAGAGAGAGAGGGTTCACAGAAGGACAAGAAACTAGCAGTCATGTTCCCCCAGCTGCAGCATACTCTTTGCTCCAGTGACAAGGAGGGAGGGGATGATGAGGACACTGACTGTACTTGAATGCCTGAGAGAAGACCTGTCCTGTCACCATTTGAGGATGCCACAAGGATGGTGAGCAGCGACAATGCATGCATCAGTGACACTGTACCTCTAGTCTTCCTGCTGGCACACGGTTTGTGGAATCATGGACCGGGCACTTGAGGCAGAACAATAGGAGGAAGAGGACTTCCTTTCCTCTCAAGGCCCCCTTTATGCAGATAGCATTCCTGCAGGGATGCCAAACACACAGGAAGAAGAGGAGGAGGATTGTGTCAGCATGGATGTAGAGGATAACACGCAGCAGTCTTCAAGGGATGGTTTTCAGTCCTCAGAAATCCAAGGAGTTGTACGTGGCTTGGAGGAGGTAGTTCCTGACAATGTCATCCTCAGTGACTCAGAGGACTCTCATGCCTCCTCAAACTTACGCTGCATGGCCTCCCTGATTCTGTAAAGCCTGTGAAAAGACCCGAGGGTTCGTGGTATCAAGGAGAGAGATCATTACTGGCTGGCAACCCTTCTCGATCCATGTTACAAGGGTAAAGTTGCAGAGCTCATCCTGCCTGCACAGAGGGAGCAGAGGATGAAACATCTTTAGGATACCTTGAAGAAAAGTTTGTGCAATGCCTTTCCAGACCCTGGGAGGTTACCATTTCCTGGTGCTGGACAACGTGTTTGAGACTTCCTTCAGTCAGAGTAAGAGCGGTGGAGAAGGTGGCCGTCTGACTAATGCCTTTAAACAATTCTTCAGTCCTCAGTGCCCAGGGCTGATTTATATGGTGCAGGAATATCTAGGGGCAAGAGCAGACTTGGAGACCTTTCCAACTGAGCATCCACTGAGTTACTGGGTCTTGAGGATGGACCACCGGAACTTGCTCAATATGCAATCAAGCTACTGGCCTGTCCTGCATCCAGCAAGCTTTCTGAATGGGCATTCATTGCTGCTGGGGGGTTTATAATGGATCAAAGGGTGCACCTGTCCACAGACTCCGTTGATAGGCTCACATTTATAAAAATGAATCAGTCCTGGATGAGCAGCTATCAAGCCCCTGATGCTGATGTAACTGATTGAATTTGCTAGGGATCTGGAATCCCTTGAAGACTGCCTATGCTGCCTATCCTATTCCTCCTGAATCCTGATGATGCTAGCTTCCAACAATATTTTGAGTTTAGGGCACCACCAACACCGAAGGCCCAATTTTTCTGCACCTGTTTAACAGGGACATGTCATTACAATTTTTGAAATAGTTTTTAACAGCATGGAGTGTTCCTGCTCACAACAAGAGTAATTGTGAGGGGTTACAGTGTTTTGCCACCACCAACACCCAAGGCCCAATTCTCCTGCACCTGTTTGACTGGAGCATGTCATTTCAATTTTTAAAATAATTTACAACAGCAGGGTCCGTTCCTGTGCCCAACAAGAGTAACTGTGAGGGGTTACAGTGTTCTGCTACCACCAACACCCATGCCCAATTTTTCTGCACCTGTTTGACTGGGGCATGTCATTACAATTTTTAAAATAATTTACAACAGCAGGGCCCGCTCCTGCACCCAACAATAGTAACTGTGGGGGGTTATAGTGTTCTGCCACCAACACCCAAAGCTCAATGTTCATGTACCTGTTTAACAGGGGCATGTCATTACAATTTTTGAAATAGTTTTTAACAGCATGGCCTGTTCCTGCTCACAACAAGGGTAATTGTGAGGGGTTACAGTGTTTTGCCACCACCAACACCCAAGGCCCAATTTTCCTGCACCTGTTTGACTGGGGCATGTCATTTCAATTTTTAAAATAATTTACAACAGCAGGGTCCATTCCTGTGCCCAACAAGAGTAACTGTGAGGGGTTACAGTGTTCTGCCAGCACTAACACCCATGCCCAATTTTTTTGCACCTGTTTGACTGGGGCATGTCATTACAATTTTTAAAATAATTTACAACATCAGGGCCTGTTCCTGCACCCAACAAGAGTAACTGTGAGGGGTCACAGTGTTCTGCTACCACCAACACCCAAGTGCCAATTTTCCTGCACCTGTTTGACTGGGGCATGTTATTACAATTTTTAAAATAATTTACAACAGCAGGGCCCGCTCCTGCACCTAACAAGAGTAACTGTGAGGAGTTATAGTATTCTGCCACCAACACCCAAAGCCCAATTTTCTTGTACCCGTTTGACTGGGGCATGTTATTACAATTTTTAAAATAATTTAAAACAGCAGAGCCCGCTCCTGCACCCAACAATAGTAACTGTGAGGGGTTATAGTGTTCTGCCACCAACACCCAAAGCCCAATTTTCTTGTACCTGTTTGACTGGGGCATGTTATTACAATTTTTCAAATAATTTAAAACAGCAGGGCCTGTTCCTGTGCCCAACAAGAGTAATTATGAGGGTTTACAGTCTTTTGCCACCACCAACACCCAAGGCTCAATTTTCATGCACCTGTTTAACAGGGGCATGGCATTACAATTTTATAGCGTGCAATCCCCGTAGTATATATAATACAGTTCGGACTATATGGTGCAGTCAGTGAAATATATATAACACAGTGTATTGAAGTGGTTAAGGGGAACCCTAAGACAGAATTAGGGAAAAAAAAAACATGAGGTCCCCCCAAAATCCAAACCAGGCCCTTTGGGTCTGGTATGGATTTAAAGGGGAACCCCCGCACCAAAATTTAAAAAAAAATGGTGTGGGGGTCCACCCAAAATTCATACCAGACCCTTATCTGAACATGCAACCTGGCAGGTCAGGATGCGGGGGAAAAGTGAGCGCCCCCTCCTGAACCATACCAGGGCACAGCCCCTAAACTTGGGGAGGGTGCTTTGATGGGGACAAGGGCCTCTTCCCCACAACCCTGGCCGGTGGTTGTCGGGGTCTATGGGTGGGGGGCTTATCAGAATCTGGAAGCCCCCAGATCCCGGCCTTCCCCATGTGAATGAGTATGGGGTACATTGTACCCATACCCATTCACCAAAAAAGGAGTATAGTGTTACAAAAAACAGTAGGCAGTTTTTGACAAGTCCTTTATTAATAACCACTTACTAGAGCTGCACGATTAATCGTATTAAAATCGCGATCTCGATCTACCCCCCCTGCGATCTCCGTTGGGCATTATCGCAATTTTCAGTGCAGTTAATGGGGTCCGACTTGGGGGGCGAATCAGCGCGACTTGACAGTAATAAAAAGTGCCTTTAGACTTTTCAAGTCGGAGCGACTTGAGTCTCAGGGGAGAGAGCCAAGTCTGGGCAGACAGCCAACTTCTGAGTCATCATTGATAAGAGTTACAAAGTAATTTTACTTCAAAGGCATTGAACTCTGAGTGAACTCCCCTTCTATAGTTGTTTGGTTTAACCATTTAAAGACTAAATCTTTCCTGACACTTGCTGTTTACAAATAAAAATCCATTATTTTGTCCTAGAAAATGACTTAGAAACCCCAAACATTATATTTTTTTTTTTAGCAGAGACCCTAGAGAATAAGATGGTGGCTGTTGCAATATTTTATGTCACACGCTGTTTGCGCAGCAGACTTTTAAACGCAATTTTTTTGGAAAAATTACCCCTTTCAAAAACCTTAACAGTGCTGTTAGCCCAATTTTTTTGTATATTTAATATATTACGCCGCGAGAATCGTGATCTTTATTCTAAGCAAAAAAATCGTGATTCTCATTTTGGCCAGAATCGTGCAGCTCTACCACTTACCAACCGGGCCACTTTTTTACATTTGGTGGTTACAAGCTAAAAACATTTTTTTTGCTAGAAAATTACTTAGAACCCCCAAACATTATATATATATTTTTTCAAACACCCTAGAGAATAAAATGGCGATTGTTGCAATACTTTTTGTCACACGGTATTTGCGCAGCGGTCTTTAAAGTTACTTTACAGGCAGACCAAGGGGACCCCTCAGGCACGATATTTAACCCCTTCAGATCCGCGCTATAGCCGAAGTACGGCTCCAGCGCGGATCTGAATTGCCGGGTGGACGTCCATGGACGTCCTGCCCTTGTGCGCGCTCCTGGCGCGCAATCACAGGTGACGGCGGCACGTGCGTGGCCGCCGCACGCTCCGTGGGCGTGCCCCCGGGTCGGGCGGACTCGATGTCTGCCCGAGACTCGCAATCGCCTGACAGAGCTGCAGAACGGGGAACCGCCGATGTAAACACGGCGGTTCTCCGTTCTGTGACAGGGGGGCATGACAGATCTACTGATCCCTGTCACTGGGATCAGTTAGATCTGTTATGTCCTGGCCAGCCCCGCCCCCCCACAGTTAGAACACACCCAGGGAACACTGTTAACCCCTTCACTGCCCCCTGCAGGTTAACCCCTTCACTGCCAATTTATACAGTAATCAGCGGATATTTAAATTTCTGATTGCTGTATAAATGTCATTGGTCCCAAAAAAGTGTCAAAAATGTCTGACATGTCCGCCCCAATATCGCAGTCCCAATAAAAATCACAGAAGAAAACAAAGAGAGGCGCCTCTAAATGCAGCAGCAAGAAATAGATTTTAATGAAGCAGGATTAAAACCACTCACAAGATCCAATTGTAGATAGGCATAAAACGGCTACCACTCAAAGGGATAGGTGTGCGCCAATGTCCTCGGTTTAGGATGAAAGACTGTCCCATGCCGCTCCTGCGGCCGCCGTGATGTGCAATGTAGAGCAATGTAGAGGTGGCTTGTGCGGCGCGATACAGGAGAAGGCTAGGAAGGCAATCAGAGCGTGTCAGAGGATGATGACGTCACTAGTTCCGCGACGCGTTTCCTTAGCAGCAGGTCCAATGTTAGGGGATCCTGCGCTACTTCATCAGGCAGGTAGAGGAAGCCGGTGTAATGGCCAATAAAAATCACAGATCGCTGCCATTACTAGTAATAAATAAATAAATAATAAAAACGCCATAAATCAATTCCCATAGTTTGTAGACGCAATAACTTTAGCGCAAAACAATCAATATACACCGTTTGTGATTTTTTTTTTACCAAAAGTATGTAGAAGAATATAAATTGGCCTAACCCGATGAATAATTTTTTTTTATTATTATTTTTTTTGAATTTGTATTATAGCAAAAAGTAAAAAATATTGTTCTTTTTTCAAAATCATCGCTCTTTGTTTGTTTATAGCGGTTGTCATAAATGATGCAGAGGTGATCAAATACCACCAAAAGAAAGCTCTATTTGTGGAAAAAAAATTATATAAATTTTGTTTGGGTACAACGTCGCACGACTGCGCAATTGTCATTCAAAATGCGACAGCGCTGAAAGCCAAAAATTGGTCTGGGCAGGAGGGGTTCTTAAGTGTCCATTAAGGAAGTGGTTAAAGGAATAATTCATTTCTATTTTTTTCACTTTAATCATTATTGAAATCTCCTGAAAAAACAATTGATTTAAAAACCTACTTGCATTGATACATGTCCCCTTGGGCAGCACCCAGGTCCCCATACACGTTTTATGGCATTAAATTGCATATAAGCCTTTAAAACAGTGGTTCTCAACTCCTGTCCTCAGGACCCACCAACAGGCCAGATTTTAAGTATTACCTTGGGGAGATGCAGACTAGAATACTGCAATCACTGAGCAGCAAATGATATCACCTGTGATGTATTTCAGTTATCTTGCAAACCTGGCCTGTTAGTGGGTCCCGAGGACAGGAGTTGAGAACCACTGCTTTAAAATGAGCACTTTTGATTTTTCATGTTCATGTCCCATAGACTTTAATAGGGTTTGCATGTTTGCACAAATGTTTGCCTGTTCGCAAGTTCTGGTGTGAACTGAACTGGGGGGTGTCCGATCCATCCCTACTCCCCATGTCACACTGCCCCCATCATACTGCCACCCTCCTGTCACACTGCCCCATCATACTGTCCCCCTCTTGTCACATTGCCGCCCTCCTGTCACACTCCACCCAAAATACTGCCTGCCTCCTCTCACACTTCCCCCTCATCATACTGCCCCCCCCTCCTGTCACACAGGGCCGTAGATAATTTTTTGTTCTGGGGGGGGTTTCAGTAGCAGGTACTGAGTAAAAGTCTTTTTAAATAAAATAAATTGCGCCAAATTCATAAAAATTGGAAAAAGGATTGCATGGCTATTTTGTACCATGAAATTTGGTGCAGGAAAATGCATTGCGTTTGCAACCTATGTTTAGGGTGTCGTCAAGATTGCATTGACACCCCAAACACAGGTTGCAAATGCAGTGCATTTGCCTGCACCAGATTTCATGGTACAAAACAACCATGCAATCCGGTTGCAGTGCAATTCCAAAATTGATGCATGCACAACTTTGGTGTGATCTGAGCCTATTCAAAAAGAATGAGCCCAAATTGCACCACCCTGAAGCGCATGTGAACTGAACAGGAATGTGGTGCGGTTCATGTGTGATTCATATGTGGATCATATTGTAAACTGAGGCTTAATCAGTCCAGCCTGGCTCTGGAAGCCATGTTGTGGTGCTCACTGCTGAGTCAGAGAGCTGAGGGGTAACCTAATGAGCACCAGAGCATGGCTGCCAGTGCTAGGCTGGACTGTCAGAAATACAACAGCAATGGAAAACTCAGCCCAGCTTCTGTCATTAACGACTTGAAGACCAGGCCTATTCTGACACTTCTCTCTTACATGTAAAAATCTGTATTTTTTTGCTAGACCCCCAAACATTACATATTTTTTAGCAGAGACCCTAGAAAATGCAATGGTGATTGTTGCAATTTTTTATGTCACACATTATTTGCGCAGTGGTTTTCTAAACACAATTTTTTTTTAGAAAATACACTTCAATGAATTTTAATGGGGAAAACACTATAGCCAACTTTTTTGAAAAAATATAAAAGATGATGTTGTGCTGAGTAAATAGATACCTAAGGTGTCATGCTTTAAAATTGTGCACATTTGTGGAATGACGACAAACTGCAATACCTAAAAAACTCGATAGGTGACGGTTTAAAAATGTTTACAGGTTACCAGTTTAGAGTTACAGAGGAGGTCTAGTGCTAGAATTATTGCTTTCACTATAACATTCGCAGCGATACCTCACATGTGTGGTGCACTGCAAACACTGTTTACATATGCATGCACAACCTAGGTTTAGGTTAACAGTAGTTCCCATAATTTCATAGAGAGTTTGGACTTTACTCGTCGCCTGACATAGCGTTTAAAATGTCTCCTTACAAATGTTCAAGGTATAGATAATTCAGCGCAGAAGAAAGTGAAATAATAGACTGCTATGAAAATTGATGGAATGAAAGCTGAACACTTAAAGGCAATTCATAATCCTCTCATCATTAAATCCAAAATAAATTGTGCAGCGCAGACTACAGTCCATATAAAAAGAGTACAGGCCATATAAGAAGAGTACAGGCCATACAAGAAAAGAGATCTCCCGATGTGAGTTATGGTGTCAGATACTCAAACTCATGCAGGTGAAGATCATGTGGATCCTATTGCCACCACCACTAGTAGCCTCTCACCTTCTTGATACGGCCACAAAGACCATCAGACATGTATCACACACAGTTGGTGATGAAGATCTCATTCCCCATATGGGGAACTCCAGCCGGAAAAATACTCCCCCGATCACATGCAGATAAAAAATAAACACTCTCTAGTGCTCTCTCTATAAAATCATTTAATTGTACATAAAACAGAGGTACTCACATTTAAAAGCACCACCACTGGTGCCGATATGCAATCACAACAATGTATTCAAAGTTCTAAGATGGCTGTTCCTCCCTCGGGTACGCGTTACGTCCTAATTACGGGACTTCCTCACGCTGCCCATCTGTGCCCACTGGAGAGAAACTTTAGACAGACGTCAATGGTTTACATGGTAGGATGACATTCAGGGCAGTGAGCGATGGTATTCTTCTGTCCCTCCCAAACCTCAGCTAGGTCAAGCACACCAGCAAAGGGCAGGGGTAGGTACAGGATAGGATAAGTGTCCGTGGGACTTTGACTATAATCAATGACTTTCATGGCAGGATGACATCCGGGACAGCGAGCGGTAGTATTCTCCTGTCTCTCCCGAACCCCAGCCAGGTTAAGCACACGGGCAAAGGGCAGGGATATGTACATGATAAGATAGGTGTCCGTGGCGTTTTGACTAGAAGTATATCATTGTAGGTACTTGTGACCTCCAAGGGTTAAGGCATTGAGTGAAGTGGGGCTGCTTGGATATCAATCTCCCAACGGGGATGGTTCAGTCTGCAGGGTATCAGTGCCTATGTGCTGCGCTGGGATTACGTAGAGTTCAGAGGAAACCCTGGAGATTAATTTTCAGGGGATGTAGGTCTGCGTGTCCTGCGCGGAGCAGACATTGACCTTGAGCGCACACGTCTTCGGCCCTGGGTAAGAGGGCCAGGGTTCGGGAGCTGTTGTTGGTCATCTGGGGGATCCAGCCAGTTTGGGACGTCCACAGGGTCTTGTTCAAGGAACAAAAAGAATTCAGGCAGCTGATCAGGGTCTGCTAAGGTAAATTTTCGGCCATACCGGGTTACTTTGATACTGAAGGGGTGGCCCCAGGTGTAAGAGGCCCCAGCTTGACGTATTAGATCCAAAAGGGGGCGAACTGTCCATCGCATGAATAGCGTGTTACGAGAGAGATCGGGGTAAAGGTGGATAGGAGACCCGTTGAAGTCCATGGGGCCATGTCTCCAGGCAGCACCCATGATTTCTTCTTTTAGGGTGTAATAGTGGACCCTACATAGTACATCCCTTCGTTCGGTTCCCTCCTGGGGCCCCCACTCTATGTAAGCGGTCAAGTTCGATCGGGGAGGTGAGTTCCCTCCCCAGGACCTGATTAAAGATAGCTACGACCGTGGGCCTCAGATCTGCACCTGACATTGCTTCCAGAAGTCCCTGGAGCCTAATATTATTTCTGAGACTACGGTTCTCGCTATCCTCTATGCAAAGTTGGTGTTGGCGCAGACATTGCAATTGAGATTTAGATGTCAACTCGAGTGCCAGTATGCGAGTAGCATGGTCTGCTTGGGTGACAGTCAGTGCTGATACGGCTCCTTCAGTGCGCGTTGCTTGCTGTTTTAAAGTATGTAACTCCTCCTGTAGTGAGGCCTCTAGCTTCTCTGCCCAGGACTCAAATAGGGCTCTGAATGAGGACAATAGAGCTGTAGCTTTAGATCTAGGGGGCCCTGTAGAATCAGAGGTTTGAGAGTTGGCCGTTAGAGGCATAGTTGGGAGGTTTTCTAACCTGCAGGTGCTGTCTGGCGGGACCAAGTGCGAGTCGCTGGAGTCCCCTTCGCTTTCTGAGAAGGTGGCAGCTGCTGCAGTGTCAGGAGTGGGAAGTTTGATTTTCACTTGGCTCCGTCTGGCCACTGTCTTGTCCTTGGGTGTCCGAGGCTCCAGTGGGGTTGTGTGCAATAGGTATCATTGCATGGTTCCTTGCTGTAGCTCTGCAGGTTCAGCGGGATGCGAGGGACCCGCAGACATGGATGTATCGGATGCTCGTAAGCTGGAGAATGCCTGCCAGCGTCAGGAAGGCACAGGGTTCTACATGCCCCTAGCCTTCCATCACCAGCCTGGGTGTCCCCGTAGAAGGAGGGCTGTTAGATATGGGAGCAGCTCAGGGTGGAGGGGACACTGTGGAGAAGACGGGGTATACCAAAATGGCTGCCGCTACCAGGCCTCCACTGATTCCAGCTCATGCAGCCCGTGGATGGAGCTGTTTGTGGGCCTCACTTGTCCACCAGGGGACAGGTTAGCAGTAGGGGCCCCTCAGCTGATAGCTAAATGTCCTGGGGCCAGGCAGCAGAGGCTGGGGGTGGCAAGATGGCGGTCATTACCAGGCCCCGCTAGGCCGCATCTAGAGTGTCTGACCTGCGGTCACAGCCCGGCCGCCCTCTAAGTGATCGGCTGTTGGCGGAATGAGGGGGAGAGACAGAATAACCAGTCCCACCGCTCCCGACTGCAGGATGGCTCCCCGCCAGTCTGAGGCCTTTAAGATGGCGGCAGCTGCAGATGGGAAGGGAGTCAATTCCGCGCCGCTTGTACGCAGACAGTCAGCTCAAAATTCGGCTCAGGGCCAGGCAGAGGGTGAGAAGGAGCAGTCGGGGTGTTTCTGTGGCTCACCAGGCTCCCAGATGGTCGGATGGCTGGGGATTGGAGATGGGTTCCCGGAGCTCCCCTGATGCACTTCCTTCTCCTTCCAGACACGCCCCCCCCATGTTATTGCATTCTTAATAGAAAAACTGTTGTTTCACTTGTTCAGTTGTTGAACCAGTATGTTGCACAGTACAGCCTCATCTACACTTTCTTTGCTCTCTGAAGAGCAGTCCGCACTCAGATCGCTCTTCAGAAAGGATTTGAGGTGGTGAGGAGGCATTGTATCTCCTCCCTGCTGACTGTTTTAACTCCCTCTATACCGGATTACCACAACCGTATGTATCATGTACAGTCCCATTCGCTTACACCACTACCAGAGCGCAACATGGAGTATAATTCCTGCTGTGGCCATGAAGAAAAGCATTGCAGCCACAGCATGTTTACACCACTATGCACTGCCTTCCCGTCTAAAGGGGGAGTAGTAGAGGGGCGGTAAAAATGCACCCCCTCAACCACAAGTGTAAACAAGCCTAGGCTGTGCTTTGGTTTTTAAGATGTACTGTGTGGGACAACATGTTTAATAATAACTTTATAAGGTCATAAATGTTTGTGGTATAATTACACAAGTTGTAGGTTGTTTAAATGTAAATGGCTACTTATGCATTTATGCATATTATTTGGGCCGCCATCACATGCAATACTTTTAAATCTGCAAACTAGACAAAGTGCATGCCATTAGAATATTGTCTTTATTGGTAACAAAATGAACACAGAGTTCTATAGCAAAAAGGGAATCAAATATAAATATTGCAGATAAACTATAAATCCTATTAACAACTTATATCTATAACATTTTTTTAACAGAAGCATGTTATCCAATTCTGAAAGTTATGGTGCTTGCAGAATATGACTCGTCTTTTTCATTAATTCATCACAGTTCTGTAAAGAATGTAGATATTTCTTACTTTTTTTCTTACTTTTTGCTAAAATACATATCCAAAAAAAAATATATAAAAAAAACAAATGTATTCATCGGTTTTGGCCGATTTATATTCTTCCTCTTTGATTGACTTTGATATTGGGATGGACATGTCGGACATTTTTGACACTTTTTTGAGACCAATGACATTTATACAGCAATCATAAATTTAAATATCCACTAATTACTGTATAAATGTCATTGGCAGTGAAGGGGTTAACCTGCAGGGGGAGATCTAGGGGTTAACCGTGTTCCCTAGGCGTGTTCTAACTGCAAGGGGGCTGGGCAACCATGGGCATAACAGATTTAACTGATCCCAGTGACAGGGATCAGTAGATCTCTTACATGCCCACTGACAGCATGGGGAACCGCCGTGTTTACATTGGTGGTTCCCTGTTCCTCCTCTCTGGCAGGTCATCTTGGCTCGCCGGCGTACATCGGGTCCGCATGCGCGAGCCACCGCTTATATACGGTGATTCGAGGGACGCTGCCACTCTGCAGCAGTAAATATACAGCGTGCGGTAGGGAACCGGTTAACCTTTTTCTCTCCTGTTTCCCAGGATGATTCCTGTAGCAATCATTGCTCTCTCCCACACAAAATGGGAAAAAGGGATCAGATCACATCAGAGAAAATATATTTTTATACACACACACATACCACAAGTGAATACAGACCACACACACATGCACACAGACACACACCGACACAAACGCAGACACACGACAGGCAGATATACACCCTGTTCTAAATTATTATAAAAATTCTATTTCAGTGTCACAAAGATTAAATATTTTGTTTTTCAGTTTAACTCATGGATGGCATTGTGTCTCAGGGCTCTTTTGATCACTGAAAACAATCTCGGACACCTGTGATAATTAGATTTCCAGGTGAGCCCAATTAAAGGAAAAACTACTAAAGGAGGGTGTTCCACATTATTAAGCAGAGCACCATTTTCAAGCAATATGGGGAAGAAAAAGGATCTCTCGGCTGCTGAAAAGAGTGAAATAGTTCAATGCCTTGGACGAGGTATGAAAACATTACATATTTCACGAAAACATAAGCGTGATCATCGCACTATTAAGAGATTTGTGGCTGATTCAGAGCACAGACGGGTTCGTGCAGATAAAGGCACATTGAGGAAGATTTCTGCCAGATCCATGCATCGGATCAAGAGAGCAGCTGCTAAAACACCATTACATAGCAGCAAACAGATATTTGAAGCGGCTGGTGCCTCTGGAGTCCTCCAGAGTCTTGCAACTATGCATAAACCTTCCATTCGGCCACCACTAACCAATGCTCACAAGCAGAAACAGCTGCATTGGGCAGAAAAATACATGAAGACTGATTTTCAAACAGTCCTGTTCACTGATGAGTGCTGTGCATAAGGTTGCCACCTCATCCCTTTAAACCCAAACACATATTAATTGCACCGTTTCTGTACCTGATTAAGGTGGTAATTAAACTCACTTGGTGCCTCATCTGCAATAAATTAGCCTCAGAACCTGTGTAATTCATATGTGTTCGGGTTTAAAGGGATGAGGTGGCAACCCTAGCCCGGCAACCCTGGCTAGTCCAGATGGATGGAGTAGTGAATGGTTGGTGGACGGCCACCCTGTTCCAACAAGGCTGCAACGTCAGCAAGGCGATGGTGAAGTCATGGGTCGGAATCATGGGAAGAGAGCTATTCGGCCCCTTTAGGGTCCCTGAAGGTGTAAAGATGACCTCTGCAAAGTATGATGAGTTCCTGACTAACCACTTCCTTCCCTGGTACAGAAGGAAGAACTATGCTTTCCGTAATAAAATCATCTTCATGCAAGACAATGCACAATCTCATGCTGCAAAGAATACCTCTGCATCAATGGCTGTTATGGGGATAAAAGGAGAGAAAGTCATGGTATGGCCTCCATACTCCCCTGACCTCAATCCTCAAGCAAAAGATCTATGAGGGTGGGAGGCAGTTTACATCCAAACAGCAGCTCTGGGAGGCTATTCTGACATCTTGCAAAAAAATTCAAGCAGAAACTGTCCAAAAACTCACAAGTTCAATGGATGCAAGACTTGTGAAGCTGCTATCAAATAAGGGGTCCTATGTCAAAATGTAACGTGACCCGTTAAAATGTTTAAAAAGTTAAAATGTTGTTCAAAGTTTGATTGAAATAGCTTTTGATTTCAGTAAATATGCTGCAAACACAACAAATGCCAATTTTTAGTTCTTTACAACATATAAAGTGTTTTGAAACTTACTGTGCGTAATCATTGGGAACAGTGCATTGTAAGTTTTCTATTTTGAAAAAAAATACTGTTATCATTAGGAGGTTTGTTCGAATAAAATTTGAATTGTACTCTTAATAGTTGATAACATTAGAATTATGCTGACTATTGTTTACATTAATTATTTAGGTAAATGAGAAAAATATCATTGGCATAATAATTTGGAACAGGGTGTAGACCACATACATATGCACACCAAAGATTTTCCCTTACCCTCTCTCTCTCTCTCCCTCTTTCTAGTTCTCTCTCCCCTCCCTGTATGCTTTCCCTCTTTCTCCACCCTCCCTCTCCCCTCCTCCCTCTCTTCTCCTACCTTGTTTCCCTCTTCTCTCTCTATTGCCACAATCTCCCCCTCTCTAATCCCTTTCCCTCTCTCGCCCCTTCGCTCTCTCTTCTCTCTCCCTCTCTCTCCCTCTCCCTCCTCCCTCTCTCTCCCTCTTTCCTCCCCCACTCTTCTTCTCCTTCCTCTCTCTCCTCCCTCCCCAACCCCTCCCTCCTCATCCTCCCTCACCGTTCATCCCCTTCTCTCTCCTTCCTCTCCTCTTCCTCTATCCTACTCCTCTCTCCTACTCCTCCCTCTTCCTCTTTTCCACTTCTTCTTCTCCCTTCCTCCTTCTCCCCTCTCTCCCTATCCCAGTGTTTCTCAACCTTTTTACCTTCGAGGAACCCCTGGCAAAAGTCTGAGATCTCGGGGAACCCCTGAAATAATTTTCATATCTACAGCTCATGGAACATTGATGTGATCAGCGAGCTGTAGATATAACACCAATTATGCTTAGAAATAGCATTAAATAATAGAATAAATATTAAAACTTACCTCCTTAATGTGAAACTTTTGCTTGTTCTTTTGCACAGATGCTCAAGTCTGGGTCAAATTTGAGATACGCTGTGTACAGGGGGTCAGCAGGGCAGGGCACAGGGGATCCAGGAAGGAAAAGTATAGGGGAGCCAGGAGGGAACAGCACAGTATGGGGCTCGGAGAGCACAGCACAGTATAGGGGGCCAGGAGAGCACCGTGTAGGGGGGGCAGAAAAGAACAGCACAGTATAAGGGGGCCAGGGGAGAAGAGAATAGGGGGCCAGAAGAGAACAGTATTGGGGGCCAGGAGAGAACAGCATAGTACAAGGGG
>BLSH010043474.1:0-21743 GCA_018402905.1 Glandirana rugosa
CAATTTGTTAAATATTATACAAAACTTTACAACCTCCACCCAGAAGCCACGTCTATACAGGATAGAATCACCCACCAATCAGCAATCCCAAACTTCTTATCAAAATATAGCCCAATAACATTGTCCTCACTAGACTCCAATACATTAGACCGACCAATATCTATATAAGAGTTAAACACATCTTAAAGCAATTAAAAATGGGAAAAAGCACAGGGCCAGATGGCTTGTCTGCTGCCTATTATAAGACCTTTATAGACACCCTTACTTCCCCTTTCTGAAAGCTTTCAACTCTCCAAACCCAATGGATTACATATTAGAAGCACACATTTCAGTAATTCCTAAAGAAGAAAAAGATCAATCACTAGTAAGCAATTACAGATCAATATCGCTACTAAATATAGATCTTAAGATTTTTTCCAAGATACTTGCCAATCGATTAACAACACACATGACTTCTTTGGTTAACAAAGACCAAGTAGGCTTCATCCAGGGAAGGGAGGCCAGAGACAGTACTCTGAAAGCTCTAAATCTACATTATTGGATGACCAAAACTAACCAAAAATAATTCTTTCTATCCCTAGATGCAGAGAAGGCATTTGATAGAGTGGCTTGGGACTATATGAAAGCGGTGCTAGAAAAAGTAGGCCTAGGAAAGAAAATGCTCGATTTTAACATGGCACTTTATTCAACACCATCTGCCATAGTCCGAGTAAAGAGCCACCTATCAAATGCCTTCCCCATCTCAAATGGTACCAGTCAGGGGATGCCCCATGTTACCCCTACTCTATGTAATCTCCCTTGAACCATTATTAAATAGTATCAGAATGAATGACACCATTTCAGCAATCGATGTAACAGGCCATACACATAAGATGATAATATTTTACTCTTCTTATCCAAACCCCAAACTACCATCCCCACATTACTGAAGGTATTCAAGCATCACAAATACCTATCCAACTTACAGATTAATTATTCTAAATCTCATGTCCTAAACATAACTCTGTCCCATACGGAAGTAACAGAATGTAAAAGCAAATTCCCCTTAACATGGAAAGAGCAAGCAATCACATACCTAGGCATACAGTTACTTAGCTGTCTGGATGACTTATACCATCTCAATTATCTACCTATACTAAAGAAAATATAGCAAGACCTTGAAATTTGGCATAAAGGCACATTCTCATGGTTTGGCAGGGCAGCAATAATAAAAATGAATGTCCTACCGCAAATTTTATACATACTGCCGACAATCCCTTTAAAACTCACCAAAACCTTTTTCTCATCATATAGAAGGGCTTGTATACTCTTTGTCTGGGGCCGAAACATCCCAGACTCAGATACAAAATCCTCACGCTACCCAAACTGAGAAGAGGCATTGGATTACCAGACATATATAAATATTATTTAGCCTGTCACCTCACAAGAATCACGGATTGGAACCTTACATACGAACGCTACATTTTGGATTCAAATAGAAAATGCAGGAGTCCAAACCCCTTATAACTAGAGTTGAGCGAACCGGAACTATAAAGTTTGGGTCCGTATCGAACTTTGGGGTGTCTGTGATCCGAACCCGGACATTTGAAAAAAAGTTTGGGTTCGGATTCGGGTATTTTATCCCGCCTGTTGAATTGCTGCAGGGCAGCCAATCAACAAGCGTTTCACTGGTTTGCCCTTAGAAGCCATCACAGCCATGCCTACTAATGGCATGGCTGTGATTGGCCAGTGCATCATGTGACCCAGCCTCTGTATAAGCTGGAGTCACGTAGTGCTGCATGTCACAAGCTCTCAGGCTAGTGTAGGGAGAGGATGCTGCCGGTGCTGTGAGGGACAGATTGCAGATATAATAACATCTCATCCTGCATTACAGAACAATCTGATTCTTGACTAGGTAGAGATTACTACTACTACTGCTTTGAGGGACAGATTGCAGATCTCATCCTGCATTACAGAACGATCTGATTCTGGACTAGGTAGAGTTTACTACACCTGCTTTTAGGAACAGATTGCAGATCTAACAACATCTCATCCTGCATTACAGAACGATCTGACACTGGACTAGATAGAGTCTACTGCTTTGAGGGACAGATTATTGTTCTAAAATAATCTCCTAGTTCTATAGGGTCAGGTTCCTGCTGTTGCTGTAAGGGACAGATTATTGTTCTAAAATCATCTTCTAGTGCTATAGGGAGAGGTTCCTGCTGTTGCTCTAAGGGACAGATTATTTTTCTAAAATCATCGCCTATTGCTATAGGGTCAGGTTCCTGCTGTTGCTGTAAGGGACAGATAATTGTTCTAAAATCATAGCCTACTGCTATAGGGTCAGGTTCCTGCTGTTGCTGTAAGGGACAGATTATTGTTCTATAATCATCTCGTAGTTCTAAAGGGAGAGGTTCCTGCTGGTGCTGTATGGGACAGATTATTGTTCTAAAATCATCTCCTAGTTCTATAGGGTCAGGTTCCTGCTGCTCCTGTAAGGGACAGATTATTGTTCTAAAATCATTGCCTACTGCTATAGGGTCAGGTTCCTGCTGTTGCTGTAAGGGACAGATTATTGTTCTATAATCATCTCTTAGTTCTATAGGGAGAGGTTCCTGCTAGTGCTGTAAGGGACAGATTATTGTTCTAAAATCGTCTCCTAGTTCTTTAGGGAGAGGTTCCTGCTGCTCCTGTAAGGGACAGATTATTGTTCTAAAATCATCGCCTATTGCTATAGGGTCAGGTTCCTGCTGTTGCTGTAAGGGACAGATTATTGTTTAAAATCATTGCCTACTGCTATAGGGTCAGGTTCCTGCTGTTGCTGTAAGGGACATATTATTGTTCTATAATCATCTCCTAGTTCTATAGGCAGAAGTCCCTGCAGGTGCAGTAAGGGACAGATTATTGTTCCAAAATTGTCTCCTAGTTCTTTAGGGAGAGGTTCCTGCTGCTCCTGTAAGGGACAGATTATTGTTCTAAAATCGTCTCCTAGTTCTTTAGGGAGAGGTTCCTGCTGCTCCTGTAAGGGACAGATTATTGTTCTAAAATCATCGCCTACTGCTATAGGGTCAGGTTCCTGCTGTTGCTGTAAGGGACAGATTATTGTTTAAAATCATTGCCTACTGCTATAAGGTCAGGTTCCTGCTGTTGCTGTAAGGGACATATTATTGTTCTATAATCATCTCCTAGTTCTATAGGCAGAAGTCCCTGCAGGTGCAGTAAGGGACAGATTATTGTTCCAAAATTGTCTCCTAGTTCTTTAGGGAGAGGTTCCTGCTGCTCCTGTAAGGGACAGATTATTGTTCTAAAATCATTGCCTACTGCTATAGGGTCAGGTTCCTGCTGTTGCTGTAAGGAACAGATTATTGTTCTAAAAACATCGCCTACTGATATAGGGTCAGGTTCCTGCTGTTGCTGTAAAGGACAGATTATTGTTCTAAAATCATCGCCTACTGCTATAGGGTCAGGTTCCTGCTGTTGCTGTAAAGGACAGATTATTGTTCTAAAATCATCGCCTACTGCTATAGGGTCAGGCTCCTGCTGTTGCTGTAAGGGACAGATTATTGTTCTATAAATATCTCCTAGTTCTATAGGGAGAGGTTCCTGCTGGTGCTGTAAGGGACAGATTATTGTTCTAAAATCGTCTCCTAGTTCTATAGGGAGAGGTTACTGCTGCTCCTGTAAGGGACAGATTATTGTTCTAAAATCATAGCCTACTGCTATAGGGCCAGGTTCCTGCTGTTGCTGTAAGGGACAGATTATTGTTCTATAATCATCTCCTAGTTCTATAGGGAGTGGTTCCTGCTGGTGCTGTAAGGGACAGATTATTGTTTTAAATCATCGCCTACTGCTATAGGGTCAGGTTTCTGCTATTGCTGTAAGAGACAGATTATTGTTCTATAATTATCTCCTAGTTCTATAGGCAGAAGTTCCTGCTGGTGCTGTAAGGGACAGATTATTGTTCCAAATTTGTCTCCTAGTTCTTTAGCGGGAGGTTCCTGCTGCTCCTGTAAGGGACAGATTATTGTTCTAAAATCATCGCCTACTGCTATAGGGTCAGGTTCCTGCTATTGATGTAAGGGACAGATTATTGTTCTAAAATCATCGCCTACTGCTATAGGGTCAGGTTCCTGCTGTTGCTGTAAGGGACAGATTATTGTTCTAAAATCATTGCCTACTGCTATAGGGTCAGGTTCCTGCTGTTGCTGTAAGGGACAGATTATTGTTCTATAATCATCTCCTAGTTCCATAGGGAGAGGTTACTGCTGGTGCTGTAAGGGACAGATTAATGTTCTAAAATCATCTCCTAGTTCTATAGGGAGAGGTTCCTGCTGCTCCTGTAAGGGACAGATTATTGTTCTAAAATCATCGCCTACTGCTATAGGGTCAGGTTCCTGCTGTTGCTGTAAGGGACAGATTATTGTTATATAATCATCTCCTAGTTCTATAGGTAGAGGTTCCTGCTGGTACTGAAAGGGACAGATTATTGTTCTAAAATCATCGCCTACTGCTATAGGGTCAGGTTCCTGCTGTTGCTGTAAGGGACAGATTATTGTTCTATAATCATCTCCTAGTTCTATAGGGAGAGGTTCCTGCTGGTGCTGTAAGGGACAGATTATTGTTCTAAAATCATCTCCTAGTTCTATAGGGTCAGGTTCCTGCTGGTCCTATAAGGGATAGATTTTTGTTCTAAAATCATTCCCTACTGCTATAGGGTCAGGTTCCTGCTGTTGCTGTAAGGGACAGATTATTGTTCTATAATCATCTCTTAGTTCGATAGGGAGAGGTTCCTGCTAGTGCTGTAAGGGACAGATAATTGTTCTAAAATCGTCTCCTAGTTCTTTAGGGAGAGGTTCCTGCTGCTCCTGTAGGGGACAGATTATTGTTCTAAAATCATCGCCTACTGCTATAGGGTCAGGTTCCTGCTGTTGCTGTAAGGGACAGATTATTGTTTAAAATCATTGCCTACTGCTATAGGGTCAGGTTCCTGCTGTTGCTGTAAGGGACAGATTATTGTTCTATAATCATCTCCTAGTTCTATAGGCAGAAGTCCCTGCTAGTGCAGTAAGGGACAGATTATTGTTCCAAAATTGTCTCCTAGTTCTTTAGGGAGAGGTTCCTGCTGTTGCTATAAGGGACAGATTATTGTTCTAAAATCATCGCCTACTGCTATAGGGTCAGGTTACTGCTGTTGCTGTAAATGACAGATTATTGTTCTAAAATCATCGCCTACTGCTATAGGGTCAGGCTCCTGCTGTTGCTGTAAGGGACAGATTATTGTTCTATAAATATCTCCTAGTTCTATAGGGAGAGGTTCCTGCTGGTGCTGTAAGGGACAGATTATTGTTCTAAAATCGTCTCCTAGTTCTATAGGGAGAGGTTACTGCTACTCCTGTAAGGGACAGATTATTGTTCTAAAATCATAGACTACTGCTATAGGGCCAGGACCCTGCTGTTGCTGTAAGGGACAGATTATTGTTCTATAATCATCTCCTAGTTCTATAGGGAGAGGTTCCTGCTGGTGCTGTAAGGGACAGATTATTGTTCTAACATTGTCTCCTAGTTCTATAGGGTCAGGTTCCTGCTGTTGCTGTAGGGGACAGATTATTGTTCTATAATCATCTCCTAGTTCTATAGGGAGAGGTTCCTGCTGGTGCTGTAAGGGACAGATTATTGTTCTAAAATCATTGGCTACTGCTATAGGGTCAGGTTCCTGCTGTTGCTGTAAGGGACAGATTATTGTTCTACAATCATCTCCTAGTTCTATAGGGAGAGGTTCCTGCTGCTCCTGTAAGGGACAGATTATTGTTCTAAAATCATCGCCTACTGCTATAGGGTCAGGTTCCTGCTGTTGCTGTAAGGGACAGATTATTGTTCTATAATCATCTCCTAGTTCTATTGGCAGAATTTCCTGCTGGTGCTGTAAGGGACAGATTATTGTTCTAAAATCATCTCCTAGTTCTTTAGGGAGAGGTTCCTGCTGCTCCTGTAAGGGACAGATTATTGTTCTAAAATCATTGCCTACTGCTATAGGGTCAGGTTCCTACTGTAAGGGACAGATTATTGTTCTATAATCATCTCCTAGTTCTATAGGGAGAATTTCCTTCTGGTGCTGTAAGGGACAGATTATTGTTCTAAAATTGTCTCCTAGTTCTATAGGGAGAGGTTCCTGCTGCTCCTGTAAGGGACAGATTATTGTTCTAAAATCATCGCCTACTGCTATAGGGTCAGATTCCAGCTGTTGCTGTAAGGGACAGATTATTGTTCTAAAATCATCACCTACTGCTATAGGGTCAGGTTCCTGCTGTTGCTGTAAGGGACAGATATTTGTTCTATAATCATCTCCTAGTTCTATAGGGAGAGGTTCCTGCTGGTGCTGTAAGGGACAGATTATTGTTCTAAAATCGTCTCCTAGGTCTATAGGGAGAGGTTCCTGCTGCTCCTGTAAGGGACAAATTATTGTTCTAAAATCATTGCCTACTGCTATAGGGTCAGGTTCCTGCTGTAGCTGTAAGGGACAGATTATTGTTCTATTATCATCTCCTAGTTCTATAGGCAGAAGTTCCTGCTTGTTCTGTAAGGGACAGATTATTGTACTAAAATCATCTCCAAGTTCTTTTGGGAGAGGTTCCTGCTGCTCCTGAAAGGGACAGAATATTGTTCTAAAATCATCACCTACTGCTATAGGGTCAGGTTCCTGCTGTTGCTGTAAGGGACAGATTATTGTTCTACAATCATCTCCTAGTTCTATAGGGAGAGGTTCCTGCTGGTGCTGTAAGGGACAGATTATAGTTCTAAAATCATCTTATAGTTCTCTAGGGTCAGGTTCCTGCTGCTCCTGTAAGGGACAGATTATTGTTCTAAAATCATTGCCTACTGCTATACGGTCAGGTTCCTGCTGTTGCTGTAAGGGACAGATATTTGTTCTATAATCATCTCCTAGTTCTATAGGGAGAGGTTCCTGCTGGTGCTGTAAGGGACAGATTATTGTTCTAAAATCGTCTCCTAGTTCTTTAGGGAGAGCTTCCTGCTGCTACTGTAAGGGACAGATTATTGTTCTAAAAGCATTGCCTACTGCTATAGGGTCAGGTTCCTGCTGTAAGGGACAGATTATTGTTCTATAATCACGTCCTAGTTCTATAGGGAGAGTTTCCTGCTGGTGCTGTAAGGGACAGATTATTGTTCTTAAATTGTCTCCTAGTTCTATAGGGAGATTTCCCTGCTGCTCCTGTAAGGGACAGATTATTGTTCTAAAATCATTGCCTACTGCTATTGGGTCAGGTTCCTACTGTTGCTGTAAGGGACAGATATTTGTTCTATAATCATCTCCTATTTCTATAGGGAGAGGTTCCTGCTGGTGCTGTAAGGGACAGATTATTGTTCTAAAATCATCTCCTAGTACTATAGGGAGAGGTTCCTGCTGCTCCTGTAAGGGACAGATTATTGTTCTAAAATCATTGCCTACTGCTATAGGGTAAGGTTGCTGCTGTTTCTGTAAGGGACAGATTATTGTTCTATAATCATCTCGTAGTTCTATAGGCAGAAGTTCCTGCTGGTGCTGTAAGGGACAGATTATTGTTCTAAAATCATCTCCTAGTTCTTTAAGGAGAGGTTTCTGCCACTCCTGTAAGGGACAGATTATTGTTCTAAAATCATTGCCTACTGCTATAGGGTCAGGTTCCTGCTGTAAGGGACAGATTATTGTTCTATAATCATCTCCTAGTTCTATAGGGAGAGTTTCCTGCTGGTACTGTAAGGGACAGAATATTGTTCTAAAATTGTCTGCTAGTTCTATAGGGAGAAGTTCCTGCTGCTCCTGTAAGGGACAGAATATTGTTCTAAAATCATCGCCTACTGCTATAGGGCCAGGTTCCTGCTGTTGCTGTAAGGGACAGATTATTGTTCTATAATCATCTCCTAGTACTATAGGCAGAAGTTCCTGCTGGTGCTGTAAGGGACAGATTATTGTTCTAAAATCATTGCCTACTGCTATAGGGTCAGGTTCCTGCTGTTGCTGTAAGGGACAGATTATTGTTCTATAATCATCTCCTAGTTCTATAGGGAGAGGTTCCTGCTGGTGCTGTATGTGACAGATTATTGTTCTAAAATCATCTCCTAGTTCTATAGGGTCAGGTTCCTGCTGGTCCTATAAGGGACAGATTATTTTTCTAAAATCATCGCCTACTGCTATAGGGTCAGGTTCCTGCTGTAAGGGACAGATTATTGTTCTATAATCATCTCCTAGTTCTATAGGGAGAGTTTCCTGCTGGTGCTGTAAGGGACAGATTATTGTTCTAAAATTGTCTCCTAGTTCTATAGGGAGAGGTTCCTGCTGCTCCTGTAAGGGACAGATTAATGTTCTAAAATCATTGCCTACTGCTATAGGGTCAGGTTCCTACTGTTGCTGTAAGGGACAGATATTTGTTCTATAATCATCTCCTATTTCTATAGGGAGAGGTTCCTGCTGGTGCTGTAAGGGACAGATTATTGTTCTAAAATCGTCTCCTAGTACTATAGGGAGAGGTTCCTGCTGCTCATGTAAGGGACAGATTATTGTTCTAAAATCATTGCCTACTGCTATAGGGTAAGGTTGCTGCTGTTGCTGTAAGGGACAGATTATTGTTCTATAATCATCTCGTAGCTCTATAGGCAGAAGTTCCTGCTGGTGCTGTAAGGGACAGATTATTGTTCTAAAATCATCTCCTAGTTCTTTAGGGAGAGGTTCCTGCCACTCCTGTAAGGGACAGATTATTGTTCTAAAATCATTGCCTACTGCTATAGGGTCAGGTTCCTGCTGTAAGGGACAGATTATTCTATAATCATCTCCTAGTTCTATAGGGAGAGTTTCCTGCTGGTACTGTAAGGGACAGAATATTGTTCTAAAATTGTCTCCTAGTTCTATAGGGAGAAGTTCCTGCTGCTCCTGTAAGGGACAGAATATTGTTCTAAAATCTTTGCCTACTGCTATAGGGTCAGGTTCCTACTGTTGCTGTAAGGGACAGATTATTGTTCTATAATCATCTCCTAGTTCTGTAGGGAGAGGTTCCTGCTGCTCCTGTAAGGGACAGATTATTGTTCTAAAATCATCGCCTACTGCTATAGGGTCAGGTTCCTGCTGTTGCTGTAAGGGACAGATTATTGTTCTATAATCATCTCCTAGTTCTATAGGCAGAAGTTCCTGCTGGTGCTGTAAGGGACAGATTATTGTTCTAAAATCATCTCCTAGTTCTATAGGGTCAGGTTCCTGCTGGTCCTATAAGGGACAGATTATTGTTCTAAAATCATCGCCTACTGCTATAGGGTCAGGTTCCTGCTGTAAGGGACAGATTATTGTTCTATATTCATGTCCTAGTTCTATAGGGAGAGTTTCCTGCTGGTACTGTAAGGGACAGAATATTGTTCTAAAATTGTCTCCTAGTTCTATAGGGAGAAGTTCCTGCTGGTGCTGTAAGGGACAGATTATTGTTCTAAAATCATCGCCTACTGCTATAGGTTCATGTTCCTGCTGTTGCTGTAAGGGACAGATATTTGTTGTATAATCATCTCCTAGTTCTATAGGGAGAGGTTCCTGCTGGTGCTGTAAGGGACAGATTATTGTTCTAAAACCGTCTCCTAGTTCTATAGGGAGAGGTTCCTGCTGCTCCTGTAAGGGACAGATTATTGTTCTAAAATCATCGCCTACTGCAAAAGGGTAAGGTTGCTGCTGTTGCTGTAAGGGACAGATTATTGTTCTATAATCATCTCGTAGTTCTATAGGCAGAAGTTCCTGCTGGTGCTGTAAGGGACAGATTATTGTTCTAAAATCATCTCCTAGTTCTTTAGGGAGAGGTTCCTGCCACTCCTGTAAGGGACAGATAATTGTTCTAAAATCATTGCCTACTGCTATAGGGTCAGGTTCCTGTTGTAAGTGACAGATTATTGTTCTATAATCATCTCCTAGTTCTATAGGGAGATTTTCCTGCTGGTACTGTAAGGGACAGAATATTGTTCTAAAATTGTCTCCTAGTTCTATAGGGAGAAGTTCCTGCTGGTGCTGTAAGGGACAGATTATTGTTCTAAAATCATCGCCTACTGCTATAGGTTCATGTTCCTGCTGTTGCTGTAAGGGACAGATATTTGTTGTATAATCATCTCCTAGTTCTATAGGGAGAGGTTCCTGCTGGTGCTGTAAGTGACAGATTATTGTTCTAAAATTGTCTCCTAGTTCTATAGGGAGAGGTTCCTGCTGCTCCTGTAAGGGACAGATCATTTTTCAAAAATCATAGCCTACTGCTACAGGGTCATGTTCCTGCTGTTTCTGTAAGGGACAGATTATTCTTCTATAATCATCTCCTAGTTCTGTAGGGAGAGGTTCCTGCTAGTGCTGTAAGGGACAGATTATTGTTCTAAAATCATCTCCTAGTTCTATAGGGAGAGTTTCCTGCTGCTCCTGTAAGGGACAGATTATTGTTCTAAAATCATCACCTACTGCTATAGGGTCAGGTTCCTGCTATTGCTGTAAGGGACAGATTATTGTTCTATAATGATCTCCTAGTTCTATAGGGAGTGGTTCCTGCTGGTGCTGTAAGGGACAGATTATTGTTCTAAAATCATCGCCTACTGCTATAGGGTCAGGTTCCTGCTGTTGATGAAAGGGACAGATTATTGTTCTATAATCATCTCCTAGTTCTATAGGGAGAGGTTCCTGCTGGTGCTGTAAGGGACAGATTATTGTTCTAAAGTCATCGCCTACTGCTATACGGTCAGGTTCCTGCTGTTGCTGTAAGGGACAGATTATTGTTCTAAAATCATCGCCTACTGCTATAAGGTCAGGTTCCTGCTGTTGATGTAAGGGACAGATTATTGTTCTATAATCATCTCCTAGTTCTAAAGGGAGAGGTTCCTGCTGGTGCTGTAAGGGACAGATTAATTTTCTAAAATTGTCTCCTAGTTCTATAGGGAGAGGTTCCTGCTGCTCCTGTAAGAAGTCCTGCAGAATAGACATTTAGACCGGCCTCACACAGCCATTGGTATACTTGTTTTTTTGAATATGCTTCAATATTTTGGGGGGCTACCCCAATTAGAATAAAAAACCAAACAAACAACAAAAAGTGTTGGCTACCTCCTCCTCCTCCACCACCACCACTTCCACCTATACTGCCACGGTCACGGCCTAGTCAACGTCTAGGCTCCTACTCCACATCCACCCCCCTGCCCATTTTTATTTGTATTTTTTTGATTTTAAGTTATTTTCCCTATCCCCATTTTTTTGTAGGGCACTTGTCCTACTCTTACCCCCATTTTACTTCCTTTTGCAGCCCTCTTGCACTTTCCAAGACTTTTTTACAGCCATTTGTGTGCCGAAAAGTTCGGGTCCCCATTGACTTCAATGTGGTTCGGGGTCCGGGGTTAGGTTCGGGTCAAGTTCGGGTCAAGTTCGGTACCGAACCTGGACTTTTTCGTGAATTTCGGTCGAACCCGAACATCCAGGTGTCCGCTTAACTCTACTTACAACTAATAGCTTGGTTACCACACTCACCTACACTCCCATACTCCACAAAGACCATCCAAGTATAGGTCCAACCCTTCAAAATTTCCACCAAATTAACAAAAACCTAAAATTTACATCCTACCCAGGCCCACTCTCTCCTATAAAATACAACCCTGATTTTCCATCAGAACATGCCTCCCAATTCCACTGGGAAGGATGACCTCACAAACAGATATACAGTATCTCACAAAAGTGAGTACGTCACTCACATTTTTGTAAATATTTTATTATATCTTTTCATGTGAAAACACTGAAGACATGACATTTTGCTACAATGTAAAGTAGTGAGGGTACAGCTTGTATAACAGTGTAAATTTGCTGTCCCCTCAAAATAACTCAACACACAGCCATTAATATCTAAACCGCTGGCAACAAAAGAGAGTATACCCCTAAGTGATAATGTCCAAATTGGGCCCAAAGTGTCAATATTTTGTGTGGCCAGCACTATTTTCCAGCACTGCCTTAACACTTTTGGGCATGGAGTTCACCAGAGTTCCACAGGCTGCCATTGGAGTCCTATTCCACTCCTCCATGATGACATCACAGAGTTAGAGACCTTGTGCTCCTCCACCCTCCATTTGAGGATGCCCCACTGATGCTTAATAGGGTTTAGATCTGGAGACATGCTTGGCCAGTCTATCACCTTTACCTTCAGCTTCTTTAGCAAGACATTGGTCGTCTTGGAGGTGTGTTTGGGGTCGTTATCATGATGGAATACTGCACTGCGGCCCAGTCTCTGAAAGGAGGGGATCATGCTCTGCTTCAGTATGAAACAGTACATGTTGGCATTCATGGTTCCCTCAATGAACTTTAGCTTCCAAGTGCTGGTAGCACTCATGCAGCCCCAGACCATGACACTCCCACTACCATGCTTGACTGTAGGCAAGACACACTTGTCTTTGTACTCCTCACCTGGTTGCCGACACACACACTTGACACCATCTGAACCAAATAAGTTTATCTTGGACTCATCAGACCACAGGACGTGGTTCCAGTAATCCATGTCCTTAGTCTGCTTGTCTTCAGCAAACTGTTTGCGGGCCTACTTGTGCATCATCTTTAGAAGAGGCTTCCTTCTGGGATGACAGCCATGCAGACCAATTTGATGCAGTGTGCGGTGTATGGTCTGAGCACTGACAGGCTGACCCCCCACCCCTTCAACCTCTGCAGTAATACTGGCAACCTCTGGATATGATGTGCACTCCACTTCTTTGGTCGACCATGGCGAGGCCTGTTCTGAGTGGAACTTGTCCTGTTAAGCTGCTGTATGGTCTTGGCCACCATGCTGCAGCTCAGTTTCAGAGTCTTGTCAATCTTCTTATAGTCTAGGCCATCTTTATGTAGAGCAACAGTTCTTTTTTTCAGTTCCTCAGAGAGTTCTTTTCCATGAGGTGCCATGTTGAACTTCCAGTGACCAGTATGAGAGAGTGAGAGCGATAGCATCAAATTTAACACACCCACTCCCCATTCACACCTGAGACCTTGTAACACTAACAAGTCACATGACACTGGGGAGGGAACATGGCTAATTGGGCAAATTTGGACATTTTCACTTAGGGATGTACTCACTTTTGTTACCAGCGGTTTAGACATTAATGGCTGTTTGTTGAGTTATTTTGAGGGGACAGCAAATTTACACTGTTATACAAGCTGTACACTCACTACTTTACATTATAGCAAAGTGTAATTTTGTCAGTGTTGTCACATGAGAAGGTATAATAAAATGTTTACAAAAATGTGAAGGGTGTACTTTTGTGAGATACTGTAAGCTGCTCCTTAGTGCCATACAAAATACGTCAAAATAAAAGGCCAGACTCCACATTCCCATGCTGGACATATGTTAAGCTAAAACATTTCTTCAAATACCCAAATATCTCACCAGAATGGCACAGAAAACATACACTATTTGAAGCCTTTTATACCAGATCTTCTCCACAAGCACATGAAGTGTCTTTTATGTACAACCTATTATTCTCCAACCATGAAGCAAAAACTAGTGAACCATGGTCTGAAATGAGAAAAAAATCTCAACCTTTCTTTTACAGGGGAAGAATAGGACAACATACTAACTTTCACGAAGGCTCAATTAACTCCACAATCCAAGCAGGATACAAATTATTAGAAAGTTGGTATATTACACCAATCCAATTAAACAAATTCTTCCACACAACATCCTCACCTCTCTGCTGGAGATGTGGAAGGGAAGGTGGTACACTACTACATATCTGGTGGACATGCTTGAAAATACAACCTTTCTGGAGAGAGATACATGAACATATAGCAAAGATCACCACCTATACTTTGGATTTCAGACCAGCACAATATCTGCTGCACCACTCTTCCCTTCCGCACTCCCAATATCGTAAATATCTAGCCTTACACCTCATAAATGCAGCCAAAAGATGCATCCCACTAAAATGGAACTCATCTACACCACCAACAATTTCACACTGGATGAGCTACGTACATCATACAGCTGAAATGGAAGAAGTGATACATATAATGAGAGAACCCCTCCAAATTTAGTAAAACCTGCTCATGTTGGGCCCACTATTCAAATTCTCTAAATAGAGATTCCTCCTCCTAGATATCTGAAAGATATCAATCAGAAACAGCGGTACAAAAACATCAATTTTCCATAAAGCATCACCTCTCAAATATCACATCTTCACACTATCAAGAAGACCTTACATTCCCCCTGATGAACACCTCAATATAGATAGAGCATGAGAAACTGAAACCTTAGTAATAAACTAATTGTTCTGGTCATATCAGTCAGGGGCTTGACCAGAGACGAGAAGTTACGAATAAACGTCTGATAATAATTGGCAAAGTCAAGAAAACGTTGTAGTGGATGTAAACCCACCGGTCAGGGCCACTGTAGAACTGCTGATAGCTTCTCTCGGTCCATCGAAAAACCAGCAGTGGAAATGACATAACCCAGGAATTTAACCTGTTCACGATGGAACTCGCACTTATCCAATTTACAATACAGGTTATTATCTCTCAGCCTCTGAAACACATGACAGGCATCTGTGTGGTGAATCTCTAGGGGCTTGGATATGGTTGAGATACACCACCACACATTGCTGCAACATATCTCGGAGGACATCGTTGATGAATTCCTGAAAAACTGCTGGAGCGTTGCAAAGACCAAACTGCATTATGGAGGTATTCGTAATGGCCTGTCCTGGTATTAAATGCAGTTTTCCACTCATTGCCCTCCTTGATCCTCACGAGATTGTATGCCCCTCTCAGATCAAGCTTTGTGAAAAATGTTGCTCCCTTGAAGCGGTCAAATATTTCCGTAATCAAAGGAAACGGATGAGCATTCTTAATTGTGACGCGATTCAGACCCCTATAATTGATACAAGGTCTCAGTTTGCCACTCTTCTTTTTTACAAAGAAGAAGCCAGCACCAGCAGGAGATGAGGATTTGCGGATGAACCCTCTAGAAAGTGCATCTGTGACATACTCCTCCGTGGTTTTCTCCTCCAAGACAGACAAAGGGTAAAATCGGCCACAAGAGGGTATGGCCCCAGGTTGAAAGTCAATTGCGCAATCGTTTGACCAGTGTGCAGGCAAACTACCGGCTTGACGTTTGTCAAAGACATCACTAAATTTGCTGTACTCCTCCAGCAGGGAGGAGAGTGAAGAGGTACACAAAACCTTAGCCACTTTCCGAAAACATGTCTGACTGCATTGTGGCAACCAGGAAAGAACCTCAGTACAAAGCCAAACAATAGAGGGGTTGTGCCTCTGTAACCAAGGATAACCAATAACCACCAGAAAATGAGGAGAGGAAATTACTTGGAATTGGATTATCTCATGGGGAAGAGACGCTATGGCCATGGTCAATGGAGCAGTCTCATGAGTCACCTGGGTAGGCTGTAGAGATCTCCCCTCAATAGCCTCAATGGCAAGTGGAGTAGCCCGAAGCTGCAGCAGGATCGAGTGTTTAGACACAAAGGCATTATCTATGAACAGGCTTGCAGCCCAGAGGCTATTAGAGCCTGTATCTCGATGAACAACTCAGACCAAGAAAGGGTAACCGGAACCAGGGACTTATCCTTCTAAATAACTGGGGATGAAACAACACCACCTAAGGTCTGTCCCCTACAGGTCCTCAGGTGCAAGCGTCCCCCCGGATGGGTAGGACAAGACTTCAAAAGTGACCTGCCTGGCCACAATAAAGGCACAATCTCTCCCTCCTCATAAAAGCTCTCTCATGTGCAGAGAGACGTGTGAAGCCCAACTGCATGGGTTCTACCTCACTGAGACGCTTGGAACGAGGAGGTATGGGAGGTGAGGGAGGCACAGGCGGGACTACAAAGCTCGGAGTCAAATGGACAGGAGGCACTCCTTAAAGGAAGGTCTCTCTCGGGAGTCTGGAGTCAATGGGGATGGCAAACATAATCAACCTCTCCAGTTCAGTGGGTATGTCTCGGGATGCTATCTTATCTTTGATGTTATCCAAGAGACCATGAGAAAAAGCAGCCATGAGAACCTGATTGTTCTGAGCAACCTCTACTGCCAGAGTGCAGAATTCAATGGTGTTCTCGTGCTCTGCTTGATGGGCATGAGGCTTTTGGCAGCGGTAGTGGAACGTGCGGGAACGCCAAATACCCTTTTGAAGGAGGTTGCAAACTCTGGGTAACTCTGGACAACAGGTTTTTGCATCTCCCATAGAGGGTTTGGCCAGGCCAAGGCTCTGTCAGAAAACAAAGAAATCACGAAGCCTACTTTGCTTCTGTCCATAGGGAATGCCTGGGGCAGCATCTCAAAGTATATCCCAACCTGGTTGAGAAACCCTCTGCATCAAACTGCATCGCCCCCAAATCGCTGGGGAAGCAGAGCGGATCCAGACATACCGCTTATAGAGGTAATATTTGAGGCGGGTGCCTGCATAGAGACTTGAGCATCAGCAGGAGTGGCCTGCAACACAGGTTGTGCCGGAAGAGCCGCCGTAAGAGATCCAGGTGAGCAGTGCGATTCAGGAGCATCTGTAACGCTATGGCAAGCTGATCCATGCAGTGATCCTGCTCATCCAATCTGGAAAATATATTACTAGCAAGTGGATTGACTGCATTTTCTGAATTCATGACCTTCTTCTACTATCAGGAACCATGAATCAGACAAAGATAAAAGTGCAGTAAAGTTACTCTTTAATAAAAGGGTAAAATTCACAGGGATATACAATCTCTCAATAGAATGGTATCACTTTTCCTGTGGCGGGGGAAAAGAGCTCACATTGCAATGAACATATTGTATCTCCCCAGAGGCGAGGGTGGTATAGGACTCCCTAATGTTAGATTGTATAATCTTGCCTGTTTGACCCGGATCAGCCTGGACTGGGTATCCAAGGCATCTTTACACTCTACCTATAACCTTGAAGCAGGCCTGGTCCACCCCCTATCCTTACAAGCCTTATTGCACACCAAACTCAGGACCTTGCCTCCGTCTCTACGAAACAGCCTTATTCTCAAAGACACCATTGTCGCTTGGCGTGAAATTAGGAAATTAGGAAATTCATGAAGCTACCACTCAACATTTCTATGGCGCTTCCAATACAAGGTAACCCCAACTTTGGACCCGGCTTGGATTGCAAGTTTGACCAAATCACGGGAATCCCTATTCCCTTCCACATTGTGTCCTCCGAGTACTCTCTACCTGGATCACACGCTTTCCATTATCAACAATGCATCAGTTATGTGCACTCCACTTTCCCGGATCGCTTGAAACAGCAGGGCACCTATGCGATCAAGGACCTATACAAACCACTTGTCAAGATCTCCATCCCACCTTTGGATCCAAAACACTTCGTCAAATGGCAGAAGGACTTTCCAGATGACTCCCAGCTGGGCACCAATCGGTTCTCTGGCTCACAACTGACAAAATTTGGAGGGAGTCCCAGCTTAAGATCCTACACCAGGCATATATCCCCTTCATCAAAGACCCCTCATCACCTAACTCTGCACAATGTCCCCTCTGCCCACAAGACAAACCATCACTATCACATCACTTTTGGCACTGTCCGGACATCACAACCTTTTGGGATCAAGTCCTTGCCTTTATCTTTGGAATAACCTCGCTCAGAATCCCAAGACGCCCTATTACTCATATTTGGCCACTGGGACAACCAAATCATCTCCTGGTCCCTCAGCTCTACCTCTCGGCCAATATCTCACAAACCCTGGATCATGTTAACTCTCCTGGCAGCACGGAGAGCCATTCTGAAAAATTGGGTTTTAAACACCCCACCAACCGAATCACAAGTCAAGAGAGACCTCAACCCCTTAATGCACAGAGAGAGGCTCACCACAAACTTATTGATAGACTCCAACGGAAGAAAATTTTGTATTAGATGGAACTCCTACATGAAACATAATCTCTCTCCAGATGAGATTTTCTCCATTTACAACAACCCTTTCTCCATCTACCAAGACGCCAAAGCTTCCACCAACCATGCAATTCAACCTCACCTGGGTTAAGACCCGGGTACACCCAGCACAGGCACCTGACTGTCTACTTGCTCTCCCCCTTTCCCCTCCTCATTTCAATTACCTACTGAACTTGTTATGTGAAACATTTTTAATTTTAACCTATAAAGTAATCACCAAAGTTCAATCCAGCTCTCCATTGCTAGTTATACTGCTAGTATTAGTGAAGTTATTCTCACCCCCATTACCCTCATTATCATGCTTCCTCCTCTTAAAAATGTTGTGGCAAAACTGCATATTTTACGTGCTTATGCAACCAAAAAATACTGTATCTTTGCGGTCAGGGGGTTTTCCCCTGATCCCAGTCATAATATGTATCTGCTCTATTTCGTCAATAAAATTTGTTGAAAAAAAAAAAAAAAAGGTAAAATTATATAAACAGAGTAAACATGGTCAAAACATAGCCAGGATTCAGTAACCAGAGCAGATAGTCAGAGCAAGCCAGTGAAACAGGAGTCCAGAGATCAGCGAGATCAAACAAACGGAATGCAGGGTCAGGAGCCAGGAGTAGAGTCAGCCGAGCAGGGTCTTGAATCCAGGAATCATAAGTGAACATCAAACAGGCAAAGTCTTCACAGGAAAACACAGAAGAGATTTCACAAGAGATTATGACTAGGCAAAGGCATCTGCAATCTGATCCAGGCAGGTTATATAGCAGCAGAGCAGGCTAAACGAGGCAGGCTATGGTCATCAGGTGAAACAGAGTGGAAGCTGAGACTGGCAATTAACCCTCAGCTGAGCAGCTTGCTCTGAGAAGGGAGAGCTGAGCCCAGCCCTGTCATTTAAGAACTGTCAAATGGCAGAGCAGGCATTTGGCGGTTAGCCTACATCGCAGATGGATCGTTTTTCTTTTTCCTGGGCCCAGCAGTGGTGGCGGCATTCTGATTGATGATGGATCTACATTGGGGGATATTTTTTTTTTTTTTTTCAAATAGACTTTATTGATTTTTCCATAAGTACAATGGGCACGCGAGGTAAGGGAGGGCCTTACCGCAAATATATAGTACAATGTAGACAGAGATTACAAACAGAATCAAAGGTAAACCTAAGGATGTAACGGTACACAAGAACTATGAAGGAGGGGGCCCATGGACCCTGCCCTAAGGACCCCCACCGACACCCCGTCTGGGAGCAAGCTGTGTCGGAAAGGGGGTGGGGGGTCAAACACCTGACGGGCCAGCTGAGTGGAGATGAGGGGACCCGGGAACGGTCAGGAGCCGCTACAAAAGGTGGCAGAGGGCCCAAGAAACAGGGGGTGCTAGGCCAAATCCAGGGGGGTAGGTTGAGTAGTAATGTCACTGAAATATGTCCAACTCCCCAGCCCCCCAAGGGACAGGAGGAGTTTGTATAGGGGCTATGTGGCTGGGGCCAGGTATGGATGGCCAGTCCCAAGCTTTTTCAGACCTGTATAGGCCTAAAACAAATCTTGGCCCCCATTGCACTTTAGTGCTGACAGATGCTGCTCGATTGAAACCTTAAGGGATTACTGACCTTGGCTGGGTGCCTCAGTGCCTGGTCTCCAGCAGGGGAAACTGAATGGGGCTGTATGGTTGTGGATCATCCAGCTCCCGCAGTGCCCTTCTGCCCACTCCCCGCTCCTCTGCGGGAAAAGGGGGGATCCAGAGGAGGCAGAAATTCCTCCCAAGTATAGTCCAGAGATGTCTCCACACTGGTGCTGAGGGTTCCGCCATACGAACAGAGGTGTGGAAGCCTAAGGGCCTTGACTGGCGGGGTCAGGACGGAGGAAAACGAAGAGTCCAGGGCGCTGGCTGAAGTACCTGCCACAAGGCGCTTCCAGGGGCTAGCAAGTGCTTGGGTCGGCGTCTCGGATGATGGCTATATATGGGCTGCAGGAGCGTGTCGGAGCTCCGGGATCAAGCGGCCATCCCGGATGCCTCGCACATGCGCACACCTATTTTATTTTTTTAATAAAGCAATTGTCAAAAATTGCCTCCTGTCTTTATTGTTGACTTTTTTTTGGTGAATGGGTAGGGATACAATGCACCCCATACTCATTCACATGGGGGGCCGGGATCTTCCAGATTCTAATAAGCCCCCTGCCCACAGACCCCACAACCACCACCCAGGGTTGTCAGGAAGAGGCCCTCCTCCCCATCAACATGGGGACAAGGTGCTTTGGGGTGGGGGGCAGAGACCCCCTGCTGCAAAGCACCCCCATGTTGAGAGCATGTGGCCTGGTATGGTTCAGTAGGGTGGTGCTTGCCCCCCCTTTCCTGTCCTACCAGGCTGCATGCTTATGTAAGGTTCTGGTATGAATTTTGGGGGGACCCCACACTGTGTTTATTTTTTAATTTTGGTGTGGGATTCCTGCTAAAATTCATACCAGACCCAAAGGGCCTGGTATGGTTTGAGGAACCCCACGCTACTTTTTTTCACTTTCCTCTATGACGGCAATGTTTTTTTTTACATTCAGCTGTCAGCGGGGAGGCCCGTTAAGAGCTGATGACTCATCCATTGTTAAGGATACAGCGACTGGCTTTTTGAGCTGCTCCTTAACAACCAGCTATTCACTGTGCCCTGATTGGGCAAAATGTTTCCCAATCAGGGCTTAGAATGCACTGCACAATGTGCAGTGCATTGTGGGGCCCTCAGCCGGGGAAACATCCAGCAGATTTAGGTGTTCATCAAATGGGCGAACAGATAATGTGCGGCCCAAACTTTTGCTCAGCTCGAACTTTTCGCCCATCTCTACTCACCTCTATGATCTAGGTGGACTGGAGTAATGTCAGGACATCATTGCCGGTCCATGACAGATGTAAACAATTTTTTTTTTAAAGCATCAAATCATGGTTTCTTTGTTTTTTATTTGATGCTTTCAAGGGTAGAGAAGAGATCTGGGGCCTGATGGACTCCAGATGTCTTTATAAAGAGGATTTATCACCACCTATTTCTTTCACAAGGGATGTTTACATTTTTTCGTGCATAAGCAAACGCATATGTAAACGGTGTTTGCACCACACATGTGTGGTATCGCTGCGAACATTATAGCAAGAGAAATAATTATAGCACTAGAACTCGTCTGTAACTTTAAACTGGTAACCTGTAAACATTTTTAAAGTGCCGTCTATGGAGATTTTTAAGTATTGTAGTTTGTCGCCATTCCACATGTGCAATTTTAACTGCTTGCCGACCAGCCGTGTAGTTATACTGAGGCAGGTTGGCTTGGCATAACATATTATTTTGGTTGGCATAAGTTGACTGACTCGCTGACCACATCCTTTTAACAATAATGTTAAGATATGCTTGCTGGAGTTCTAAATTTTGTTTCTAAAACTTACCGTAAAGTAAAAAAATACTGTCATGCCATCTCTGGGGGATTTTTCATAATGTTTTTCATAATGTAAATTACAATTATAACCATTTAATCCATATAGCTCTAGATATACTCCACAGGACAAAAGTTGTTCATTGAAGTAACATCACTATGATCAAAGAGAGACTTGAAGCTGAAAAAACTATTTAACTCATTTTTAATTTTTAAAGCAAACTCACTCATCCATCTGTAGGGTTTCATCACACACAACTGGATCACCCCTAAATATACAGGTTGTAGGGCAGAACATGTTGCTCAGACCAATCCACATATTGTAGCATGCACTTAGATGACCATCCTCCTGGTCATTGCTGCTTGAGCCATTCACACACAGTGCACATTCTAGCACAGGCCTGTATCTTACTCATGGTTCAGGTCAGATATTCCAAAGTCCATT
>BLSH010043541.1:0-11305 GCA_018402905.1 Glandirana rugosa
TCACTTTTGTGAGATACTGTATATATATATATATATATATATATATATATATATATATATATATATACGCTGGATTCAGTCTAGCCTACATACACAGTGCATTTGGCGGTGTACAGTATATAATACAGTTTAGTGCATTGGTGAAAATAATTCCCAACATGTCCGGAAGGCCACCAAGGAGAGGCAGATGATCCCAGGCCACTAAAAGAGGGCAAGCTGCCTCTGTGTCTACAGTGAAAAGTGGTGGTAGAGGACATGGTGCATCCTCTACATCCGAAGCGGATTAAGCACGGACATAACAGCAGCCACTTGCACACTACCTGCTTGACAAAACATATGAAACCCTGCCATGCAGTCCGTTGGCAACAGCACCTGAAAGACCAATATCATAAAACAAGGCAGACTTCTCCTTGCTCCTCATCTGTGACCTCAACCCTTACTATACCTCCAGTCCTTTCAAAAGCCTGCACTGATAGGAATGCAGGTCTAGTAATGGGTGCCGCAAGTACTTGCAGCCAATCTGCTAGCAGTACACCACCAGTTGGTGTTAGCAGGCACATTTCCCTACTCCCATTGCTGAACTGTAAAAACAAATACTGTTCCATCCACCCACATGCTCAATGTTTAAATGCTAGCTTGGCCAATTTGCCAACACTCCAACTGCTGCCTTTTCAGCTGGTAGACACTGCCTCCTTTCATAAATTTGTTGAATGTGCTGTATCACAGTGGCAAGCTCTGAAAATACATTTCTTTTCATGTAAGGCCATTCCAGCACACGCTACAGTCATGTGGAAGGCAATGTTTTGGCCTCCTTGGACAGGGCGGTCAGCAACAAAGTACATATTACCGCTGACTCATGGTCCAGAAGATGCAGTCAGGGACATTACCTTTCCTTCACGGCGCACTGGGTAACTCTGCTGGCAGTTGGAAGAATGCAGGACAGGGTTCGGTGTTGGAGCTAGTTCCCGCCACCACACCTCCAAAAAAATGGCGCTGTTTCTGCCACATCTGCTTCCTTCACCCCCTCCTATTCTTCTTCCTCTGAGGCCTCTTCTGCAGCAGTGTCCTCTGAACCAACAGTGCTTGCAAACCGTTCTAGGGGCTACGCAAGCAGTCAGGCTAAAATATGCCATGTGGTGCTTGAGTTGGTCTGCTTAGGGGACAGGAGCCACATAGGGGCAGAGGTTCTGTCAGCTCTGCAGGGGCAGGCTCAGAGGTGGTTGACACAACATCAGCTTGAACCAGTATGCGACAAGGGCACCAACCTTCTTTCTGCCCTCCAACAGGGACACCTCACACATTTTCCATGCTTGGCACACATCCTGAATTTGGTGGTGCAGCATTTCTTGACCAGGTGCCCAGGCTTACCAGATATTCTGAGAAAGGCCAGAAAAGTCTGTGGTCATTTCCGCTGGGCATACAGTCAGTGGTCAGTGGTCGGCTGACTGACATTCAGTGGGAATTGAACCTGCCCACCAACCGCCTCATTTGTGGCATGCCCACCAAGTGGAACTCAACATTGTCAATGCTGCCGCAGCAGATGGCCATCAATGAGTACTTTTGTGACTATGGCACCAGGACAGGCTCAGGGGAGCTTGTTTTTTTTGCCACGCCAGTGGCTTCTGATCAAGGATGCATGCACTCTCCTGTCACCATTTGAGAAGGCCACAAGGAAGGTGAGCAGTTGCAATGCATGCATCAGTGACACTGTCTTCCTGCTGGAGCACACATGTCATGGAATCATGGGCAGGGCACTTGAGGCAGAACAGAGGGAGGAAGAGAAGGACTTCCTTTCCTCTCAAGGCCCCCTTTTTGCAGATAGCATTCCTGCAGGGCCCCCAAACATACAGGAAGAAGAGGAAGAGGAGGATTGTGTCAGCTTGGATGTAGCGGATAACACACAGCAGTCTTCAAGGGATGGTTTTCAGTCCCCAGAATCCCAAGGAGTTGTACGTGGCTGGGAGGAGGAAGTTCCGGACAATGTCATCCTTAGTGACCCAAAGGACTATCAAGTCTGCTTAAACTTACGCTGCATGGCCTTTCTGATTTTGCAAAGCCTGCAAAATTACCCCATGGTTCATGTTATGAAGGAGAGGGATCATTACTGGGGGAAACCCTTCTTGATCCACGTTACAAGTGTAAAGTTGCAAAGCTCATCCTACCTTTGCAGAGGGAGCAGAGGATAAAAAATCTTCAGGATAGCTTTAAAAAAGTTTGCGCAATGCCTTTCCAGACCCCGGGAGGTTAACTTTTCCTGCTGCTGGACAAAGTGTTTCTGAGGCTTCCTTCAGTCAGAGGAAGAGTGGTAGAGAAGGTGGCCCGCTGACCGATGCCTTTAAACAATTTTCCAGTCCTCAGCACCCAGGGTTCAAGCAACCATCATCAGTGTGTGCATTATATGGTGCAGGAATATTTAGGGGCAATAGCAGACTTAGAGACCTTTCCCACTGAGCATCCACTGAGTTACTGGGTCTTGAGGCTGGACCACTGGCAAATATGCAATTGAGCTACTGGCCTGTCATGCATTCTGGGTGCTTTCTGAATAGACATTCAGTGCTGCTGCAGGGTTCGTAGAGTGCGCCTGTCCACAGACTCGATTGATAGGCTCACATTTATAAAAAATGAATCAGTCCTGGATCAGCAGCTATCAAGCCCCTGATGCTGATGCAGCTGATTGAATTTGCTAGGGATCTGGGATCCCTTGAACACTGCCCATGCTGCCTATCCTATTCCTCCTGTCCTGAATCCTGGTGATGCTAGCATCCAGCAATATTTTGTGTTTAGGGTACCACCAACACCCAAGGCCCAATTTTTCTGCACCTGTATTACAGGGGCATGTCATAACATTTTTTTTAAATTAACAGCAGGGACCGTTCCTGTGCCCAAGAGTAACTGCAAGGGGTTACAGTATTCTGCCACCACCAACACCCAAGGGCCAATTTTTCTGCACCTGTTTTACAGGGGTGTGTCATTACAATTTTTGAAATAATTTTTAACTGCAGGGCCCATTCCAGCTCCCAAGAGTAACTGTGAGGGGTTACAGTGTTCTGCCACCACCAACACCCACGGCCCAATTTTTCTGCACCTGTTTGACTGGGGCATGTCATTACAATTTTTATAATAAATTACAACTTCAGGGCCTGTTCCTGCTTTCAACGAGAGTAACTGCTAGGTGTTACAGTGTTCAGCTACCACCAACAGCCAAGGCCCAATTTTTCTGCACCTGTTTGACTGGGGCTTGTCATTACAATTTTATAGAGTGCAGTCCCTGTAGTAAATAGTTCAGACTATATGGCACAGTCAGTCTAGTATATATAACACAGTGGGGGTCATTTACTATAGCGCTGCCGCAAAATAGCAGCAAAGTTACCACGATTTGCAGCAAATTACTGTGATTCGCAGTAAATAGCACTAAAACGGTATTCACAATAGCGCTGGTGGCAAATTACTCCCAAAATGGAATTCACAATTGCTCCCAGGTCACGGATAACGCCCAAATCCTTTCTCTAATCAGGACCTGGAGTAGTGCAAATAGAAATAATGTTTAGAGTATGATCTGATGCCCTAAATTGTACTAAAATATGCGGTATATAGTCTAAAGATAATCTGTTTTTACACTGTGTGAAAAAGTGATTTCTACACTGAAATATCTTAAGTCTGAGAAGAGATGAATTCCCTGTCTCTTTACATTTAGGAGCTCAGCACAGCTGAGCACAACTGAGCATGCTCAGACACAAAACAACTCAGTTTTTAATGCTCAAAGAGTAATTCCTTGAAAAGACAGTAAATAACAAAATGAGAGTTGTTTTACACAGCTTTTTTTAGACGTGAAGATGAGAGTTATATAGCTCAATGCAATTTTCAGCCATTCATTCTTTTTTTTTTTAAATAACAATTTTTTATTAAGTTTTGTCTTGAGATTCAGAATAGTTACATATAACAATGCAGATAAAAAGCGAAATGTATACAGGACGTTTACATATATGAATAACATAGTTAGAAGTAGGCATTTGGCATTACTATAACATCTCTGTAGATAGAAGTATCTGCATGAATGAATGTAAGGTTCAAGTAACAACTGCATTTTTCGGAATGCAATAAAAAATAGAGCTGAAAGCATAGTTGAGAAAGAGGAGGGTAAAGGAAGGGGGGGGGGGGGGGGGGGGTTGGTTACCTTCAAGTGGGATCCTTCTGGAGATGCCAGGGAGCCCAGATACGGTTATGTGCATCCAGATGATCTTGTAGTCTAGCTGTCATTTTTTCCATCAGTTCAACATCTTTAATTCTGGCGTATAGGGCTTCTTGTGAGGGGGGTTCGCGTTTTTTCCAGTGCAGTGCTACCAAGCAGCGTGCTGCAGTGAGGATAGTAAGCATTAGCTTCCTATGAGTTTTAGGGAGAGTTTTTGGGGAGAGACCCAAAAGGAAGAGATCGGGTGACATCTGGATATTTAGGCCGAATAGTTTGTGTAGGAGCTGATGTACTTTTTGCCAGTAGGGTACAATTGCGGGACATTGCCAGTATATGTGTATAAGTGATCCTTTGTCCTTTAGGCATCTCCAACATCTATCTGATGAGGTAGGGTATATTGAGTGCAGAACATTGGGGGTCATGTACCAAAAGTACATAATTTTATAGGTATTTTCTTTGTATAGGGTGCAGAGGGAGCTCGTGGATGCTTGGGACCATATAGCCTGCCATTCTGCAATAGTCCAGGTGGTTCCCAACGCTCTTTCCCATTTACGCTTATATAAATGTTTTCCAGCTTTCTGGAATGGATATGTATTTAAGATTTTGTAAATATCTGAGATTATGCCCCTTCTACTGGTTCCCTCTAGGATTATGCTCTCAAAGGGGGTGGGTAGTGAGAATTTCAGGGTGGGTGTGAGCGATTGTGCGCAATGTCTAATTTGTAAATAGCTGTAAAATGTTTGTCGGGGCAGCTCAAATTTGTCCTGGAGTTTCGCAAATGACAATAGTATCCTAGTGATAGGGTCAACTATATGGCCAAAGTGGAATAGGTTCCTCGTAGCACAAGGAGAGGACATCTGGTGTGTCAGACCCGCCGGTAGCTCCGGGTTATAAAGAAAAGAAGTAAGTACAGAGTTATCTGAGGTGAGATTGTGTTGGCGAGATAGCGATCGCCATAGTGTTCTTAAGTGAGATACTGTACCCAGCGTAGGGGAGGCAGGGCCTTGTGCTTTTGAGCTCCATAGAAAACTGTTCGGGTGTATAGGGGCTAGTGTTAGTTTTTCAATTTCTGTCCATCTGTTATAGGAGCGTTGGGTGAACCATGAGGCTATAGCACGAAGTTGGGCTGCTTGGTAGTATTTGATAAGGTTGGGGAACGCCATACCACCTTCTGTGCGAGAGGTCAGGAGGACTGATTTGGGGATTCTATGTCTTTTGTAGTTCCAAGTGAATTGTAGTAGATCCGATTGCAGTTTCCATAATTGGGCATAGGGGATTGGTATTGGAAGTGTTTGAAAGAGGTAGACTAGTTTGGGAAGGATGGTCATTTTAATTGAAGCTATGCGACCTAATAGGGAGATGTGATGCTTCTTCCATTGTTGAAGTAGGGATCTGATTTGCTGAAATAGAGGGGGGAAATTGGCTTGGTAAAGTGAGGAAAAATTCGGGGTAATGTGTACACCTAGATATTTGATAGAGTGGGAGTTCCATCTATAGGGAAAGGAGTTTGTGAGGCTGGTAAGTTCTATTGGGGGGACGTGAATAGGGAGGGCGTTAGATTTAGTTGAGTTGATTTTATATCCCGAGATTTCTCTGAATTGATCTAATTCGGCCTGCAGATTGGGTAGGGAGATTCTTGGCTGAGTTATAGTTAAAATTATGTCATCAGCGAATAGTGAGATTTTAAATTCCCTATCTCGGATCATTACTCCCCTGATGTCTGCATGTTTCCTTTTTGTGGCAGCTAGGGGTTCTACACAAAGTGCAAACAACAGGGGTGATAGTGGACAGCCCTGTCGGGTTCCATTGCTAATTGCAAACGGGGTGGAGAGGGCATAGGGAGTTTTAACCTGTGAAGTAGGGTTGTAATAGAGGTGGTGGACTGCCTTAAGGAAGGGGCCTTGAAAGCCCATATGGCGCAGAGTGGCGAATAGAAAGGGCCATCCAAGGCGATCAAAAGCCTTTTCTGCATCAAGACTGAGTAGTACAGTTGGGGTGATGTCTTGATTTACAATGTCCACCAGATCTATGACTTTCCTAGTGTTGTCTCCCGCTTGACGAAGCAGGATAAACCCCACCTGATCTTTATGTATCAGGGATGGGAGGATTGCGTTTAAGCGTATAGAAAGAATTTTCATAAAAATTTTCAGGTCTGTGTTTAATAACGCAATTGGCCTGTAGCTAGCGCAAAGGGAAGGATCTTTGTCAGGTTTGGGGATTATGGTGCTGAATGATCTCTGCATATCAGAAGGGATCTCGGTGTCTTTAAGGAAGGCGTTGTAGAGTCTGCATAGGTAGGGGGCTAGTTTTGGTGAGAATGTCTTATAGTATTCATAAGGTAGGCCGTCAGGTCCTGGGGCCTTGTGGGAAGGGAGAGATTTAATTGTGGTGGCTATTTCCTCCTCTGTGATGGGCATGTTCAGTGAGAGGAGGTCAGGGGGGGTGAGATGGGCTATACCACTTTGTTTTAGATAATCTTCTATTCGGGAGAGGAGGTCCGGGGTTGCAGGTGAGTGTGGGATTTCTTGATTGTTATAGAGTGTTTCATAGTAATCTCGGAAGGCTGAGACAATTTCTCAAGGGTGAGAGACCAGATGACCATTGTGGTTTCTAATTTGGCGAGGGGTATTGGTCAAGGTCCGGTCTCAAAGCTTCCTAGCCAGGAGGGTGTGAGCTTTATTGCCCTTATCATAAAACTGTTGTCTCATTCTAAGCAGTGCTTTCTCGACTCTGCCCAGTGCAATGTATTTAAGTATCGTGCGTTTATTTATGATTTTCTTGAGCAGGGACAAGGAGGGCGTTCGTTGGAGTTGATGTTCTAGGGTCTTAAGTTCCCGTTCTGTGCAGGTTTAAGCGCTGTGGTGTTTTTCTTCATGGCTGAGGATATAGCTATACATTTACCCCTAAGGACCGCTTTATGGGCTTCCCTTAACGTGGTGATAGATACCTCAGGTGTGTCGTTTTCAGCAAAGTAGTGTAGCATTGTAGTGTTCAGTTCAAGTGTCGAGGGGAGATGTTGTAGAAGATATGTGTTTAGCTGCCATTGGCAAGGTTTGCGGAGCGGGGTCCCTAAGGATATGGACAGTAAGATAGGGGCGTGGTCTGACCAGGATATCGGGAGGATATCAACTGATCTAACTATATTTAAGGTAGGGTTATTAACCAAAAAGTATTCAATTCTGGAGTGCATTTGATGTGGCGATGAGAAGAAAGTATATTGGTGATCAGTAGGGTGATGGACTCTCCAGGTATCAAATAGAGCAAATTGCCTAGTTACTTGTCTGAATTGTTGGGATTCTCGTATTGAGCGGGGGGGGGGGGATTCTGGGACCTGATCGAATGGCGATCATGCAGTGCTGATTGTACTAAATTGAAGTCCCCACCTATGACCACGTATCCCTGTGGGCGGTTTAGGAATCGGGTTAGGGTCCTGCGTAGGACTAATTTGTCGGGTGTTCGGGGCGTATAAGGCACAAAGTGTTATTTCCTGCATTTGCCATGTGCCTTTTAGTATCACATAGTGGCCCTGAGGGTCCATATGGGACTCTGAGCATGTGAAGGAGGAATCCCGTCGAAACAGGATAGCCACACCTGCTTTTTTGTTGGGGTTCGTGGCCTGGTAGACTCGAGGGAAGAAATTGGATGCTAATTTGAATGAGCCTTGCTTGTCAAAGTGTGTTTCTTGAATCATGATAATGTCTGCATTTGTGTTGGTAAATTCCCCCAATGCTAGCTTTCTCTTCTTGTTGGAGTTCAAGCCCCGAACATTAAGAGAAAGGATTCTGACCATTTTGATGTGTACGTGTAAATAAAATGAAAACTTATCTGTCCCGTCGATTCCGTTGGTGGGCTGGAAGGGGTCTTAGTCTCCAGGAGGATCCAAGGGCACCAGAAGAAGGGGGAAGAAGGAAAAGAGGGAAGGGTTAGGGTTGAGCTGGAAGAGAAAACAAGCGTCAGTACAGGATAATACAAACACAGGAGTAAAACTGTAACGTAGTTTCAGGAGTTAAGACCGTATATCCTTCTAGAAAAAAATAAAATAGGTATTTTAAACTCAAGCCCTGGGGGGGCTGTAGAATTAACTAGACTCCTATAGGACTGTTCTGCCGCAGATCACAAAGACGTGGGTGAACAGTGCACAATGAGTATACAGGTAGGGTCTATTTGAAGAAGGGGGGAACAATGAGGGGAAAAACAACCAATCATATGTCTCTCATCTGGTAGCCAGATAGGCAAAGAGTGTAAGTTGAGAGGATTCTAGTACAGGATGATTTCTTGGATGATGGAGGGGACAGGACCAGTCTGTCTAAACAATATGTAGCAAGTAGCTTTAAGCCTAGTATGTGAGTTCGACAGTTCGGCCTTCAACCATTTCTCGGTTTGTGGGTTTTGCGAGGAGAATCTGGGCCTCTTGGGCGTTTTGTTGGGGGATTCCTTCATTCCATTCCAGACTGGGGCAGTGGCATAGATACCAAATCCCAATCTGAGAGATTTGGCATTGGGATTTCTAGGGTGTTGCAGAAGGATAATAGTTCCTCAGGGTATCGTAGCACTGCGGATTTCCCATTGTGTTTGGCCGTGAGGCTGAAGGGGAATCCCCAGCGGTAAGTGATGTCATGTTCTTGAAGGATGCGTAGCAGGGGTTGAAGTAACCTTCTTTTCTGGAGGGTTATCCATGATAGATCCGGAAATAGTTGAATACGAACTCCTTCGTATTGTATATTTCGGAGAATGCGGGCCCTCTTCAATATATCTTCTTTAAGAGGGTAGGATTGGACCCTGCAGATGATATCACGAGGGGCAGACGATAGATTTTTGGGGCGGAGGACTCTGTGGGCTCTATCGAGTTTGATTGGTTTATCTGGGGGTTCATCTAGTATTGTGTTGAATAATGTCTCCAAGGTCTGTTGGATATCCTCCGGGCCCTCTTGTTCAGGTATATTTCTCACTCTTATGTTGTGTCTGCGGCCTCGGTTTTCCAAGTCCTCAATGTGTCTCTGCATTTCTCTGAGGAGGGACCGGTGGTCCTCACTTTGGGCCTGGTTGCGTTGTATGGCTATTCTGGTTTCTTGAATGTCCTCCTCAACTTGGTCCACTCTATTGGCTAGATGCTGGAGGTCTGCATGAAGGGCCTGGATTTCAGTTGATTTGACATCTTCTATCAATTGTTTAAAGTCCTCTTTGGTAGGAATGGAGCTCAGGTAAGAGTGCCAGGGATGTGATAAAGGGGGATCCAGAGGGGGCGTAGAGAACGGCTGGTGGTGCCGATGCTGGGTTCCAGTGGTATGTGGTACTGGTCCCTTGGGGGGGACCCAGGGATTGGGCCCTTTCTGGGCCTGAGTAGGAGGAAGGATAAAAGAGTGGACCACCTCAGAGGTATGCATTGGCTCCGGTGATGAGAGTGCCTGTGCATAAGTTTTAGTGTTTTGTGTCCAAGTGCTGGAACTTCGGGAAGTGCTCGGGTCTCGGGATCGAGGAGGCCTCTGAGCTTTGGGTGGGGAGGATTCCCTCAGGATTCCCTCAGCTTGGTCCATGATATGGGCTCCGAGGCCTGTGAGGCCGGACTCAGTGGTGAGGGAGACTCTACGGAGAGACTTGGAGATAGGGATACTTCTCTCTGGAGGCCGGGGTCTGAGAGAGTCCGCAGCAGGCGTGGGTATGCCTCTGAGCATTGGGTGTCCGATGGTGGGGGCTGCGAGGGAGGCCGCTGCTGGCGTTGTGAGAACAGGGCCGCTTGCTGTGCTACGTGCGGGGTGTCACTCACCGGGGTATGGCGGTCAAGGGCTGCTCCTCCACTCGGGAGTATGGAGCACTGTTCAGTGTGAGCCTGTTCGTCCGTGTCCCCACAAGGTCCGCAGTGAGGAGCTGGGGATCGCGGCCGCGATCTGTATGGCGTGGAGGCCTCTGGCACCATCTTGCTTCCCGCTGTGTGTGATACGTCAAGTGCGGAAAAGAAGTCTTTTAGGCTGCTCGCGGAGCCCAGCGGGGGTTGAGATGAACCGCAGGCTTTAGAGGAGCGTGTGGTCCTGGATCTGCCCATTTATGATGAGGTGTTTGCCCCGTAAATCCTATGGAGGGTAACGGCTGTGAGAGAGCTGTGTGATTAAGCGTCCATGCTGGTCGGCTTCCGGTCACGCCCCCTTCAGCCATTGATTCTAATGGTACAATTGTTATTTTTCCCAAATAAATCCTTTTCATATTGAGATTAAATGTATCTTTCTCTCAAAGAAATTGTCCTTGCAACAATGTTGCAATTTTAATCTATTTTGTTTTTAAGAATTCTAGAATAATCTTTTCATGTTTTGGTAAAATATTTTTTTCTCTGTCACTTTCACTTATTCATATCTATCTCACAAAAATATTTCCCCAAACTCACACAGGTGTCTTTACAAACCACAAACAATACCATTGCTTATGGAAATGTAAAATTAGTCCCATTTTTTTATTTTTTATTCTTTCCAAATGATCAAAAAAATGTGATATGTGCACCAACATCAGAAATAAAAATGTCATTACCAAAAATCAGAGGATACCATTGCTATTCTACACTCACGCTGCAAGAACCACCGAAAATCACAGAATAAATTTAGAAGATTAACTTCTGACTAGAATTGAGCGAACCCGAACTGTAAAGTTTGGGTCTGTACCGAACTTTTGGGTGTCCGGGACCTGGACCCGAACCCGGACTTTTCAAAAAAAGTCCGGGTTCGGGTCCGGGGTTCTGGTAATTTAATAAAAGTTTTGAAAATTGTTGTAAACAAGTCCTGGAAAGTCCTAGAGGTCTGCAAAAGGAAGGAAAATGGGGGTAAGGGTCGGACAAGTGCCCTACAAAGAAATGGGGATAGGGAAAAAACTTAAAATAATTTAAAAAAAATCAAAAATGGAGGTGGATGTGGACTATCTTGCGGGAGAAGCCATATCACTGTTCTAAGAACAGTGATATGGCTTCTCCCGGCTAATTTATACTTTTCTCACACAGTTTTAAGATGATTGTAGATTCTACAATCATCTTCAAACTGTGTGTGAAAAGTATACATTAGCCGGGAGAAGCCATATCACTGTTCTACAATCATCTTCAAACTGTGTGTGAAAACTATAAATTAGCGGGGAGAAGCC
>BLSH010043541.1:11854-40364 GCA_018402905.1 Glandirana rugosa
GTGTCTCAAACTTCTACTAACATCTTAGATGTAAGTAGAAGTTTGAGACCATCTTAAAACTGTGTGAGAAAAGTATACATTAGCCGGGAGAAGCCATATCACTGTTCTACAATCATCTTCAAAATGTGTGTGAAAACTATAAATTAGCGGGGAGAAGCCATATCACTGTTCTAAGAACAGTGATATGGCTTCTCCCCGCTAATTTATACTTTTCTCACAGAGTTTGAAGATGAATGTAGATTCTACAATCATCTTCAAACTCTGTGAGAAAAGTATATATTAGCTGGGAGAAGCCATATCACTGTTCTACAATCATCTTCAAACTGTGTGTGAAAACTATAAATTAGCTGGGAGAAGCCATACCACTGTTCTAAGAACAGTGATATGGCTTCTCCCGGCTAATTTATACTTTTCTCACAGAGTTTGAAAATGATTGTAGATTCTACAATCATCTTAAAACTGTGTGAGCAAAGTATAAATTAGCTGGGAGAAGCCATATCACTGTTCTTAGAACGGTGTTATGGCTTCGCCCCGCTAATTTATAGTTTTCACACACAGTTTGAAGATGATTGTAGAACAGTGATATGGCTTCTCCCGGCTAATGTATACTTTTCACACACAGTTTGAAGATGATTGTAGAACAGTGATATGGCTTCTCCCGGCTAATGTATACTTTTCACACACAGTTTGAAGATGATTGTCCTGTCCAGTCCCGAACCCGGACTTTTTCCCGAATTTCGGCCGAACCAGCAGAACCCGAACTTCCAGAGGTTCGATCAACTCTACTTCTGACTAATGTAATTCCTATATATTCCTAGAAATGCATTATCTGTGTATTTATCTGTAGAAGGATTTGACATGCAGTAGCCCCATGGTTTAAAATGTAGCAATTCTGTCTTCCATTGCAGACATCATGAGTTTGATTCCCAAGCATGTCACTTTATGTAGAAATGTTGTTAAACATAACTCCTGACTCAGGGCCTTACCTAAATTATGTCTAAATGTAGTATTTATGTGTAGGAGGGTTCCACCACCATTGCAAATCTTGGCAGATACACTAGCTATGCAATTGGGGCACCTACATGCACATGAACTTTAATGGCATCCCAGTCTTAGTCCGTAGGGTTCAATATTGAGTTGGCCCACCCTTTGCAGCTATAACAGCTTCAACTCAAATCACTTGTGCAAAATAATGGAAAGCCTGAAGGCATGACCTGTTGGGGGTACTTGAGGACAGGGTTGAGAACCACTGACTGAATTTTGTCCTGGAGTTATACTGATCTGATGAACATAGCCAAGGGTTAACAAGCAAACAATATTAGGTATTGCGGCCCCTCAGGTGAAAGCAATTTGAACAAACAGATTGAAAGATACTGGTGGGCGTGTACTTCTATTGGGCGTGTATCAGTGTGCTAGCTTATATAAGGGACTTCAGTAGGGGGGGTTGGTTTGACCTGATGAGAGGCCAGGTTGGTTGCTGTGGTTTTTGTGGGATAAGCAGTGATATTGTGCATAATGACCTATGCCTCACTAGAGCTGTTTGCTGAAATTATTGTGCATTTTGACCATCAAAAGTCGCTTGATTTGTCCATGCTGTCCGATTGGGGTGTGTATTGTTTGTCTTACCATGCATTCTTCTCGGAAAAAAAATACTCCCCAATGTATGTATGTAGAATGTGGGGGGAGGTGGGTGTTATTGTTTGAATATGTGTCTTTTTTTAATATGTTTTAATGCTTTGTTAGGATGACCTTTACGTATCTTTCTGTAATTTTGCATCTAATAATGTGATGTGGGTGTTTAGTAGTTCTATGAAATGTGTGGGCTGTTATATACTGTGAAAGTAAAGCTGTGTCCACTGTAAGGTTTAGTCCAATTCTAGATTGTAAGCTCCTATGAGCAGGGCCCTTAGAACCCAATTGCTAACTGTTTTGCTAGATGTGTATACTGTAAATACTTTAATGTCAGTAAATATGTCATACTTGTGTTTGTGCTGGCAAAATAAAAGGAAATTGATTTTGCTTGTTGTTCTCTTTTTTGTAACTTTTTAAATTCGTTTTGAAGGGTGGTGGTTGTGGGGAAGTGGATAAACTTCCTTAGGGCTGGTTCACACTGCTGAGGTGTCCGAGATCGGATGTGATTCACACCGCAGTGGAAATCACATGCAAATCACATGCGATCTCTGTGCTATGCAAATTTAGCCATACATACAGATAGTATGGCTGAATTCGCATCGCATTCTGACCAAACTCGCACAGGACCCTTTTTTGTTACGCAGAAGAATCAGGTCACATGGGTGTTCACATATTTTGCATGTGATTTTCAGTGTGGTGCAAATCACATGCAATCTCGGACAACTGTTCACTGTGAACCGACCCTCAGGCCCGGTTCACACTGGTGCGATATCAAATGTGATTTGCAAATCACATGTGATGTCTGTGTAATGCTATTTCAGCCATACAGCTAGTGTGGCTCAAATTGCATCACAGTTGGGCTAAACTCGCACAGGACCTTTTTTGCGTCAGGACCAGAATTTGATTGCATGGGTGTTCACACGTATGCAATCTGATTCATGTCCGAACTGGCAGTTTGCACTGCAATATGTGAGCTGAAATGGAGGTGTCATTAACTTTGCATTGACATTTCCCTCTGTTTGCATATAGCAGTGTGAACTGCCATGCGAGTCAGGTGCGATGTGGGAATCCACAGTGGATTTGCAGGGTTGCCACATCGCACTAGTCTGAACCAGCACTGATAAGTCATCTCATTTATATTTGCATAGTCCTTACAGATATACATCAGCAGGAAGTGTAATGTGGCTGTAAACAGGAAGTGCTGTGTGGCTGGAAGCAATTGTGTGGTGACGCCAAATAAACAAATCAATGAACCCCACCCAAATCAAATATAGCTCCCACATCCTCCCCTACATATATAATGCTATAATGTATTGTCCTCCCACTCCATACATCGTACCCATTCACCTAGAAAGTGTCAAATGTTTTTAAATATTGTCCAATATTTTATGTCAAAAATGTTTAAAAAAAAGTGTCTGGGGATGTGCATCCATGGTCAATAGGGATGATCCCCTGGTTTGAGTGAAATGTATGTTCGTCTCGAACATCAGGGGTTCGCCTATTTGGCGAATCCCGAACATTATGGGGTGTTTGTGGGAAATTTGAGCGCCCCATAATGCAGTGAAATTGTGGGGGGGATGCCACCCGCTGTGTGAGCCATGATTGGCCAAAGGCAGGGTCCCTTTGGCCAATCATTGCTCAGCGGGTCTGAGTCCATGCCCACGCTATATTGGCACTTACACAGTGAACGAATATAGTGAAAACATTTGCGGAGATAGCGAAAGGTTAGACAGTGGCGTGTAGTTAGTGTGGATAGAGTATATACAGTTAGTGTAAGAATATATACGTACAGTACGGTATATATATAATACTCTGCATTCAGTGTATTTATTTTTTTCAGGTACTTATATAGCACTGTCAATTTACACAGCACTTTACATATATATTGTACATTCACATCAGTCCCTACCCTCAAGAAGCTAACAATCTAAGGTCCCTAACTCACATTCATACATATACTAGGGCCAATTTAGACAGGATCTAATTTGCCTACCAGCATGTCTTGGAGTGTGAGAGGAAACCGGAGTACCAGGAGGAATCCCATGCAGGCACAGGGAGAACATGCATACTCCAGGCAGGTAGTGTTGTGGTTGGTTTTTGAACCAGCGACCCTTTTGCTGCCAGGCTAATAACACTGTGTAGACTATATACAATGTATGCATGCTCCGATAAGGGTCTGGCATAGATTTTAATGGGAACGCCACGCCAAAATTAAACAAAAATTTTGGGTAGGGGTCCCCCCCCAAAGTCCGTACCAGGCCCTTCAGGTCTGGTATGGATTTTAAGGGGAACCCCATGCCAAATTTTTAGAAAAATGGTGTTGGGGTCCCCCCAAAATCCAAACCAGACTCCAAAGCACCCTCCCCATGTGGCCTGCTAAGGTTCAAAGGGGGCGCACTCACTTGTCCCCACCCCCCCTGCCATGCCAGGGCTGCATGCTTGGATAAGGGTCTGGTTTGGATTTTGGGGGGACCTCAACACCATTTTTTTTAAATTTGGCATGGGGTCTGGTATGGATTGGGGGGGCCCCCAACGCAATACTTTTTCAATGATCTTTATCTATATTGCAGGGAACAGGCAATACATTATAGCCGCGAGTGATTTTCAATGACAATTTTTCCCTTACAAATGTCATTTTTGCAGTGGCACTGTTCTAAACATCACAGAGACCCATACTAAGGGGACCCCCCAAGCACAATATTTAAAGGAATATTTTTGGGTTTTTTTTCACTTCAAGCATTATTAAAACCACTGCTCCTGAAAAAAATCTAATGATTTAAAATCTTTTTTTTCCTATGGATACATGTCCCCTAAAGCAGGACCTAGGTCCCCATACACTTTTTAGGGCAATGAACTTGCATTGAAGGTTTAAATGGAGGCATTTGAAAGTTGCAAGTTTACATCCGATTGATGGCCAGTGTGTGGCATATGTGATCTGAGAGGCATGTTTCCAGGCAAATAGAGCTCTGTTCTGTTTGCATTTCCTCCCAGTTTGTGAGAGTTGAAGGCTTAATTCCCTTTAATTGGGAGGTATTTTAGGGCACTGCTGGAATAGATTTTGGAGCTCTAAAAAAATTTCCCCTAGGGGGTGGTAAAATTAGAGAGAGGGGGTGGTAATATTAGGGAGGAGGGTGGTAAAATTAGAGATGGGGGTGGTAATATTAGGGATGAGGGTGGTGAAATTAGAGATAGGTGGTGGTAATATTATGGATGAGGGTGGTAAAATTTGAGATTGGGGGTGGTAATATTAGGGATGAGGGTGGTAAAATTAGAGCTAGGGGGTGGTAATATTAGGGATGAGGGTGGTAAAATTTGAGATAGGGGGTGGTAATATTAGGGATCGGGGTGATAAAATTAGAGATAGGGGGTGGTAATATTATGGATGAAGGCATTAAAATTAGAGATAGGGGGTGGTAATATTAGGGATGAGGGTGGTAAAATTAGAGATAGGGGGTGGTAATGTTATTTTTATGGCAATGAAATTGCATACAAGCATTAAATGGAGGAATTTGGAAGTTACAGGTTCAAACCCAGCTGATGGCCAATATTCGCCATATGTGATCTGAGAGGCATGTTCCCAGGCAAATAGAACTCTGTTCTGTGTAGATTTCCTCCCAGTTTGTGAGAGATGAAGTCATAATTGCCTTTAATTGGGAGGTATTTTAAGGCACTGCTGGAGTAGATTTGGGAGTTATAGTAAATGAGGCCAAGTGTATTGAAGTGGTTAAGGGCGGGGCGGCGTAGGGGTTAGTACTTTTGCCTAGCAGCAAAGGGGCCACTGGTTCAAATCACAACCGCTACACTACCTGCCTGGAGTTTGCATGTTCTTCCTGTGCCTGCGTGGGTTTCCTCCAGGTACTCCGGTTTCCTCCCACACTCCAAAGACATGCTGGTAAGTTAATTGGATCCTATCTAAACTGACAATAGTAGGTGTATGTGAGTTAGGGACCTTAGATTGTAAGGTCCTTGAGGATACGGACTAATGTCAATGTACAATGTATATGTAAAAGTGCTGCATAAATTAACTGCGCTATATCTGAAATATATAAATCCTGCGACAAACTTTAAAAAAAAAGTGCCTGGTTTGGATTATGGCGGGACCCCCACGCAAATTTTTCCAGTGATTTATGATCTATATTGCCGGGAGCTGGCAATACAGCCATGAGTGATTTTAAATGACACTTTTTCCTTTACAAATGTAATTTTACGGCACTGTTCTAAACATCACACTGATGCGCCACTTTACAGCCAGACTAAGGGGAACCCCCAGAGACGATATTTGAAGTAATATTTCATTTTTTCAACTTTAATCATGATTAAAATCACTGCTCCTGAAAAAAAATATTTTTTAAGACTTTTTTTGGCATTGATACATGTCCCCTAGGGCAGTATCCATGTCCCCATACAATTTTTATAACAATAAAAAGGCATATATAGTTACTTTTCATTTTTCCTGTTCAAGTACCATTGATTTTAATAGGGTTTGCGTAACAAACTTATTGCCCATTTATGGTGTCCTGGTGTGAACCAAACTGGGGAGTGTTTGGCTCATCCCTAGCTGCAAGCACTTGTGGCACTCATTGCTATACCTTCATTCCTCTCAGTGAAGGCTTTTGAGAGGACTGGAGGTATAGTAAGGGTTGAGGTCACTGATGAGGAGAACAAGGAGAAGTCCGCCTTTTATGATGTGGGTCTATGAGGTACTGTTGCCAAAGGACTGCATGGCAGGTCATCATATGTTTTGTCAAGCATGTGGTGCCCAAGTGGCTGCTGTTCTGGCCGCGCCTGATCCGCTTCAGACATAGATTGCAAACAGCAATGGTGTGATCTATTGCATAAGTGTTGAAAAAAGCACACACCATTGAACTTTTGGAAGTCAACGGGGAGTCAGCAGTAGTGTTGAGCGAACCCGGACTGTAACGTTCGGGTCCGTACCAAACTTTCGGGTGTCCGGGACCTGGACCCGAACACGGACATTTCAAAAAACGTTCGGGTTCAGGTTCTGGGTTCTGGTAGTTGATCACGCATGTTGAATAGCTGCAGGGCAGCCAATCAACAAACGTTTCACTGGTTTGCCCTTAGAAGCCATCACAGCCATGCCTACTAATGGCATGGCTGTGATTGGCCAGTGCATCATGTGACCCAGCCTTTTTATAAGCTGGAATCACAGTGCTGCATGTCACATGCTCTTGGGTTAGTGTAGGAGGAGGAAGCTGCCGGCATGAGGGAGAGATTACAGACATTTTAACATCTGATCCTGCATCCTGAGATTACTACTGCTGTTGCTCTGAGGGACAGATAGCAGAAATTTGAGATTTCACATACTGCTGCTTTGAGTTGCAGATTGCAGATCAAACTCTGCATAAAATAACGATCACTACGATCGTGCACAACGATCAGATTGTTGGAGTAATTTGAGATTTCACATACTGCTGCTCTGAGTGACACATTGCAGATCAAACCCTGCCTAACACAACGATCGCTACGAACGTACACAACAATCAGATTGTGCGATCGTACTCAACGATCAAATTGTGGGAGTAATTTGAGATTTCACATACTGCTGTTTTGAGCGATCTGACTGCACTAGGTAGAGGCTTCTGCTTAGAGGGACAGATTATTGTTCAAAAATCATCTCCTAGTTCTAAAGGGAGAGGTTCTAGCTGCAGCTGTAAGTGACACATTATTGTTCAAAAATCATCTCCTAGTTTATTTGATTTTAATTTATTTTCCCTATCCCCATTTTTTTGTAGGGCACTTGCCCTACTCTTACCCCCATTTTACTTTTTTTTGCAGCCGTCTAGCACTTGCCAGGACATTGTTACAGCCATTTTTGTGCCTAAAAGTTCGGGTCCCCATTGACTTCAATGGGGTTCGGTGTCCGGGATAACATTCGGGCAACGTTCGGTGCCGAACCCGGACTTTTTCCCAAAGTTCGTACGGACCCTCCGGACCCTATATATATATATATATATATATATATATATAAATATATATATATTCACCTGAAGTGGATTATATACTGTACACTGCCGAATGTACTATACTGTATATTGTCTGCACTGAATGAAGCGTATATATATATATAGTATCTCACAAACGTGAGTACGCCCCTCACATTTTAGTAAATATTTGATTATATCTTTTCATGTGACAACACTGAAGGAATGACGCTTTGCTACAATGTAAAGTACTGAGTGTAAAGCTTATATAACAGTTTAAATTTGCTGCTCCCTAAAAATAACTCAACACACAGCCATTAATGTCTAAACCAATGGTAACAAAAGTGAGTACACCCCTAAGTGAAAATATGCAAATTGGGCTCAGTTAGCCAATTTTCCTCCCCGGTGTCATGTGACTCGTTACTGTTACAAGGTCTCAGGTGTGAATGGGGAGCAGGTGTGTTACATTTGGTGTTATCGCTCTCACTATCTCATACTAGTCACTGGAAGTTCAACACGACACTAGAGTTGAGCGAACCTGGACTGTAAAGTTAGGGACCGTACCGGACTTTGAGGTGTCCATGCCCTGAACCCAGACATTTGAAAAAAGTCTATGTTCAGGTTTGGTATTCTGGTATTTTTTGCACATTTTCTATAGCTGCAGGGCAGCCAATCAACAAGCGTTTTACTCGTTTGCCCTTAGAAGCCATCACAGCCATGCCTACTAATGGCATGGCTGTGATTGGCCAGTGCATCATGTGAACCAGACTATTTTTGGCACCTGTTGAATAGCTGCAGGGCAGCCAATCAACAAGCGTTTCACTCGTTTGCCCTTAGAAGCCATCACAGCCATGCCTACTAATGGCATGGCTGTGATAGGCTAGTGTATTATGTGACCCAGCCTCTATATGAGCTGGAGTCACGTATGCCGCATGTCACATCGTCTCAGGCTAGTGTAGGGAGAGCATGCTGCCGGAGCTGTGAGGGATAGATTACCGCTCTAATATGATTTCATCCTGCATTACAGACAGATTCCTGGCGGTGCTGTTAGGGGAAAGCTTAGCTTTTCTTAAACGATCTAATATTGGACTAGGTGAAGTTTACTAGTGCCGTGAGGGATCGATTACCGATCTAATATCATCTCATCCTCCATTACAGACAGGTTCCTGGTGGTGCTGTGAGGGGAAAGATTAGCGTTCTAAAATGATCTGATACTGGACTAGGTAGAGTTTACTAGTGCTGTGAGGGAAGAATTACCAATCTAATATCATCTCATCCTCCATTACAGACAGGTTCCTGGCGGTGCTGTGAGGGGAAAGCTTAGCATTCTAAAACCATACTGGACTAGACTGGATTATATCATATCACTGTTCTTAGAACAGTGGTATGGCTTCTCCCCGCTAATTTATAGTTTTCACACACAGTTTGAAGATGATTGTAGAACAGTGATATGGCTTCTCCCGGCCAATGTATACTTTTCACACACAGTTTGAAGATGATTGTAGAATCTACAATCATCTTCAAACTGTGTGAGAAAAGTATAAATTAGCCGGAAGAAGCCATATCACTGTTCTTAGAACAGTGATATGGCTTCTCCCAGCTAATTTATAGTTTTCACACACAGTTTGAAGATGATTGTAGAACAGTGATATGGCTTCTCCCGGCTAATGTATACATTTCACACACAGTTTTAAGATGATTGTAGAATGTACAATCATCTTCAAACTGTGTGAGAAAAGTATACATTAGCCGGGAGAAGCCATATCATTGTTCTTAGAACAGTGATATGGCTTCTCCCGGTTAATTTATACTTTTCTCACACAGTTTGAAGATAGTCCACATCCACCTCCATTTTTGATTTTTTTATGTGATTTTTTTTTTATTATTTTAAGTTATTTCCCTATCCCTATTTCTTTGTACGGCACTTGTACGACCCTTCCCCCATTTTCCTTCCTTTTGCAGACCTCTAGGACTTTCCAGGACTTTTTTACAGCAATTTTCAAAACTTTTATCAAATTACCAGAACCCCGGCCCCGAACCCGGACTTTTTTTAAGTCCCGGTTCGTGTCCATATCCCGGACACCCAAAAGTTTGGTACGGACCCGAACTTTACAGTTCAGGTTCACTCAACTCTAGCTGTGAGGGATAGATTAGCTATCTAATATCATCTTATCCTGCATTACAGACAGGTTCCTTACGGTGCTGTGAGGGGTAAGCTTAGCGTTCTAAAACCATCTGATACTAGACTAGGTACAGTTTAGTTGTGCTGTTAAGAACAGATTATTGTTCTAAAATCATCTCCTAGTGCTATAGGGTGGGGTTCCTGCTGGTTCTGTGAAGGACAGATTATTGTTCTAAAATCATTTCCTACTGCTATAGGGAGAGGTTCCTGCTGGTGCTGTGAGGGACAGATTTTGGTTCTAAAATCATCTCCTAGTGCTTTAGGGAGAAGTTCCTGCTGCTCATGTGAGGGACAGATTATTGTTCTAAAATCATCTACTACTGCTTTAGGGGGAGGTTCCTGCTGGTGCTGTGAGGGACAGATTATTGTTCTAAAATAATCACATACTGCTAGAGGGAGAGGTTCCTGCTGGTGCTGTGAGGGCAGCTTATTGTTCTAAAATCATCTCCTAGTGCTATAGTGAGAGGTTCCTGCTGCTCCTGTGATGGACAGATTATTGTTCTAAAATCATCTCATACTGCAAGAGTGAGAGGTTCCTGCTGGTACTGTGAGGGACAGCTTATTGTTCTAAAATCATCTCCTACTGCTATAGGGAGAGGTTCCTGCTGGTGCTGTGAGGGACAGATTATCGTTCTAAAATCATCTCTTAGTGCTATAGGGAGAAGTTCCTGCTGCTCCTGTGAGGGACAGATTATTGTTCTAAAATCATCTACTACTGCTTTAGGGGGAGTTTCCTGCTGGTGCTGTGAGGGACAGATTATTGTTCTAAAATCATCGCATACTGCTACAGGGGGAGGTTCCTGCTGGTGCTGTGAGAGACAGATTATTGTTCTAAAATCATGTCCTACTGCTATAGGGAGAGGTTTCTGCTGGTGCAGTGAGGGACAGATTGTTTCTAAAATCATCTCCTAGTGCTATAGGGAGAGGTTCCTGCTGCTCCTGTGAGGGACAGATTATTGTTATAAAATCATCTCATACTGCTAGAGGGATAGGTTCCTGCTGGTGCTGTGAGGGACAGATTATTGTTCTAAAATAATCTCCTACTGCTATAGGGAGAGGTTCTTGCTGGTGCTGTGAGGGACAGATTATTGTTCTAAAATCATCTCATACTGCTTGAGGGAGAGGTTCCTGCTGATGCTGTGAGAGACAGATCATTGTTCTAAAATAATCTCCTAGTGCTATAGGGAGAGGTTCCTGCTGCTCCTGTGAGGGACAGATTATTGTTCTAAAAGCATCTCCTACTCCTGTAGGGAGAGGTTCCTGCTGCTCTTGTGAAGGACAGATTATTGTTCTAAAATCATCACATACTGCTAGAGGGAAAGGATATTGCTGGTGCTGTGAGGGACAGATTATTGTTCTAAAATCATCTCCTACTGCTATAGGGAGAGGTTCCTGCTGGTGCTGAGATGGACAGATTATTGTTCTAAAAATCATCTCCTAGTGCTATAGGGAGAGGTTCCTGCTGGTGCTGTGAGGGACAGATTATTGTTCTAAAATCATCTACTACTGCTTTAGGGAGAGGTTCCTGCTGGTGCTGTGAGGGACAGATTATTGTTCTAAAATCATCACATACTGCTAGAGGAAGAGGTTCCTGCTTCTAGTGTGAGGGACAGATTATTGTTCTATAAACATATCCTACTGCTATAGCGAGAGGTTCCTGTTGGTGCTGAGTGGGATAGATTATTGTTCTAAAATCATCTCCTACTGCTATAGGGAAAGCATCCTGCTTGTGCTGTGAGGGACAGATTATTGTTCTAAAATCATCTTATACTGCTAGAGGTAGAGGTTCCTGCTGGTGCTGTGAGGGACAGATTATTGTTCTAAAATCAACTCCTACTGCTATAGGGAGAGGTTCCTGCTGCTCCTGTGAGGGACAGATTATTGTTCAACAATCATCTCCTACTGCTATAGGGAGAGGTTCCTGCTGCTCCTGTGAGGTACAGATTATTGTTCTAAAATCATCACATACTGCTAGAAGGATATGTTCCTGCTGGTGCTGTGAGGTACACATTATTGTTCTCAAATCATCTCCTACTGCTATAGGGAGAGGTTCCTGCTGCTCCTTTGAGGGACAGATTATTGTTCTAAAATTATTGTATACTGCTATAGGGAGAGGTTCCTGCTTTTGCTCTGAGGGACAGATTATTGTTCTAAAATCATCTCATACTGCTATAGGGAGAGGTTCCTGCTGGTGCTGTGAGGGACAGATTATTGTTCTAAAATCATCACATACTGCTAGAGGGAGCGGTTCCTGCTGGTACTGTGATGGACAGATTATTGTTCTAAAATCATCTCCTACTGCTATAGTGAGAGGTTCCTGCTGGAGCTGTGAGGGACAGATTATTGTTCTAAAATCATCTCCTACTGCTATAGGGAGATGTTCCTGCTGGTGCTTTGAGGGACAGATTATTGTTCTAAAATCATCTACTAGTGCTATAGAGAGAGGTTTATGCTGCTCCTGTGAGGGACAGATTATTGTTCTAAAATCATCTCATACTGCAAGAGTGAGAGGTTCCTGCTGGTGCTGTGAGGGACAGATTATTGTTATAAAATCATCTCCTAGTACTATAGTGAGAGGTTCTTGCTGCTCCTGTGAGGGACAGATTATTGTTCTAAAATCATCCCCTACCTCTATAAGGAGAGGTTGCTGCTGGTGCTGTGAGGGACAGATTATTGTTCTAAAATCATCTCCTACTGCTATAGGGAGAGGTTCCTGCTGGTGCTGTGAGGGACAGATTATCGTTCTAAAATCATCTCGTAGTGATATAGGGAGAGGTTCCTGCTGGTGCTGTGAGGGACAGATTATTGTTCTAAAATCATCTCATAGTGCTTGAGGGAGAGGTTCCTGCTGATGCTGGGAGGGACATATTATTGTTCTAAAATAATCTCCTAGTGCTATAGGGAGAGGTTCCTGCTTCACCTGTGAGGGACAGATTATTGTTCTAAAATCATATCCTACTCCTATAGGGAGAGGTCCCTGCTGCTCTTGTGAAGGACAGATTATTGTTCTAAAATCATCACATACTGCTAGAGGGATAGGTTCCTGCTGGTGCTGTGAGGGACAGATTATTGTTCTAAAATCATCTCCTACTGCTATAGGGAGAGGTTCCTGCTGGTGCTGAGAGGGACAGATTATTGATCTAAAATAATTTCCTTGTGCTATAGGGAGAGGTTCCTGCTGGTGCTGTGAGGGACAGATTATTGTTCTAAAATCATCTCATAGTGCTATAGGAAGAGGTTCCTGCTTCTCCTGTGAGGGACAGATTATTGTTCTAAAATCATCTACTACTGCTTTAGGGAGAGGTTCCTGCTGGTGCTGTGAGGGACAGATTATTGTTCTAAAATCATCACATACTGCTAGAGGGAGAGGTTCCTGCTGCTCCTGTGAGGGGCAGTTTATTGTTCTAAAAACATCTCCTACTGCTATAGGGTGAGGTTCCTGCTGGTGCTGTGACGGACAGATTATTGTTCTAAAATCATCACATACTGCTAGAGGGAGAGGTTCCTGTTGGTGCTGAGAGTGACAGATTATTGTTCTTAAATCATCTCCTACTGCTATAGGGAAAGCTTCCTGCTTGTGCTGTGAGGGACAGATTATTGTTCTAAAATCATCTCCTACTGCTATAGGGAGAGGTTCCTGCTGCTCCTGTGGGGGACAGATTATTGTTCTAAAATCATCTCATACTGCTAGAGGTAGAGGTTCCTGCTGGCGCTGTGAGGGACAGATTATTGCTCTAAAATCATCTCATACTGCTCGAGGGAGAGGTTCCTGCTAATGCTGTGAGGGACAGATTACTGTTCTAAAATCATCTCCTAGTGCCATAGGGAGAGGTTCCTGCTGCTCCTGTGAGGGACAGATTATTTTTCTAAAATAATCACATACTGATAGAATGATAGGTTCCTGCTGGTGCTGTGAGGGACAGCTTATTGTTCTAAAATCATCTCCTAGTGCTATAGTGAGAGGTTCCTGCTGCTCCTGTGAGGGACAGATTATTGTTCTAAAATCATCTCCTACCTCTATAGGGAGAGGTTCCTGCTGGTACTCTGAGGGACAGATTATTGTGCTAAAATCATCTCCTACTGCTATAGGAAGAGGTTCCTTCTGCTCCTGTGAGGGACAGATTATTGTTCTAAAATCATCACATACTGCTAGAGGGAGTGATTCCTGCTGGTACTGTGAGGGACAGACTATTGTTCTAAAATCATCTCCTACTGCTATAGGGAGAGGTTCCTGCTGGAGCTATGAGGGACAGATTATTTTTCTAAAATCATCTCCTACTGCTATAGGGAGATGTTCCTGCTTGTGCTTTGAGGGGCAGATTATTGTTCTAAAATCTTCTCCTAGTGCTATAGGGAGAGGTTCTTGCTGCTCCAGTGAGGTACAGATTATTGTTCTAAAATCATCTCATACTACTAGAGTGAGAGGTTCCTGCTGGTCCTGTGAGGGGCAGATTATTGTTCTAAAATCATCTCCTTGTGCTATATTGAGATTTTCCTGCTGCTACTGTAAGGGACAGATTATTGTTCTAAAATCATCTCCTACTGCTATAGGGAGTAGTTGCTGCTGGTGCTGTGAGGGACAGATTTTTGTTCTAAAATCATCACCTACTGCTATAGGGAGAGGTTCCTGCTGGTGCTGTGAGGGACAGATTATCGTTCTAAAATCATCTCCTACTGCTATAGGTAGAGGTTCCTGCTGGAGCTGTGAGGGACAGATTATAGTTCTAAAATCATCTCCTACTGCTGTAGGGATATGTTCCTGCTGTTGCTTTGAGGGGCAGATTATTGTTCTAAAATTATCTCCTAGTGCTATAGTGAGAGGTTCCTGTTGCTACTGTTAAGGACAGATTATTGTTCTAAAATCATCTTCTACTGCTATAGGGAGTAGTTGCTGCTGGTGCTTTGAGGGACAGATTGTTGATCTAAAATCATTTCCTACTGCTTTAGGGAGAGGTTCCTGCTGGTGCTGTGAGGGACAGATTATTGTTCTAAAAATATCTCCTACTGCTATAGGGAGAGGTTCCTGCTGGTGCTGTGAGTGACAGATTATTGTTCTAAAATCATCACATACTGCTAGAGGGAGAGGTTCCTGCTGGTGCTGTCAGTGACAGATTATTGTTCTAAAATCATCTCCTACTGCTATAGGGAAAGCTTCCTGCTTGTGCTGTGAGGGACAGATTATTGTTCTAAAATAATCTCCTACTGCTATAAAGAGAGGTTCCTGCTGCTCCTGTATGGGACAGATTATTGTTCTAAAATCATCTCATACTGCTAGAGGTAGAGGTTCCTGCTGGTGCTATGAGGGACAGATTATTGCTCTAAAATCATCTCATGCTGCTCGAGGGAGAGGTTCCTGCTGATGCTTTGAGGGACAGATTATTGTTCTAAAATCATCTCCTAGTGCTATACAGAGAGGTTCCTGCTATTCCTGTGAGGGACAGGTTATTGTTCTAAAATCATCACATAATGTTAGAATGATAGGTTCCTGCTGGTGCTGTGAGGGACAGCTTTTTGTTCTAAAATCATCTCCTAGTGCTAAAGTGAGAGGTTCCTGCTGCTCCTGTGAGGGACAGATTATTGTTCTAAAATCATCTCCTACCTCGATATTGAGAGGTTCCTGCTGTTGCTGTGAGGGACAGATTATTGTTCTAAAATCATCTCCTACTACTATAGGGAGAGGTTCCTTCTGCTCCGGTGAGGGACAGATTATTGTTCTAAAATCATCTCCTACTGCCATATTGAGTTGTTCCTGCTGCTCCTGTGAGGGACAGATTATTGTTCTAAAATCATCTCATACTGCTATAATGAGAGGTTCCTGCTGGTGCTGTGAGGGACAGATTATTGTTCTAAAATCATCACATACTGCTAGAGGGAGTGGTTCCTGCTGGTACTGTGAGGGACAGATTATTGTTCTAAAATGATCTCCTACTGCTATAGGGAGAGGTTCCTGCTGGAGCTGTGAGGGACAGATTATTGTTCTAAAATCATCTCCTACTGCTATAGGGAGATGTTCCTGCTGGTGCTTTGAGGGGCAGATAATTGTTCTAAAATCATCCCCTAGTGCTATAGGGAGAGGTTCCTGCTGCTCCTTTGAGGGGCAGATAATTGTTCTAAAATCATCTCCTAGTGCTATAGGGAGAGGTTCCTGCTGCTCCTGTGAGGTACAGATTATTGTTCTAAAATCATCACATACTGCTAGAGGGAGATATTCCTGCTGGTGCTGTGAGTGACAGATTATTGTTCTAAAATCATCTCCTACTGCTATAGGGAGAGGTTCCTTCTGCTCCGGTGAGGGACAGATTATTGTTCTAAAATCAACTCCTACTGCCATATTGAGTTGTTCCTGCTGCTCCTGTGAGGGACAGATTATTGTTCTAAAATCATCTCATACTGCTATAGGGAGAGGTTCCTGCTGGTGCTGTGAGGGACAGATTATTGTTCTAATATCATCACATACTGCTAGAGGGAGAGGTTCCTGCTTGAGCTGTGAGGGACAGATTATTGTTCTAAATTCATCTCCTACTGCTATAGGGAGATGTTCCTGCTGGTACTTTGAGGGGCAGATTATTGTTCTAAAATCATCTCCTAGTGATATAGGGAGAGGTTCCTGCTGCTCCTGTGAGGTACAGATTATTGTTCTAAAATCATCTCATACTGTTAGAAGGAGAGGTTCGTGCTGGTGCTGTGAGGGACAGCTTATTGTTCTAAAATCATCTCCTAGTGCTATACTGAGAGGTTCCTGCTGCTCCTGTGAGGGACAGATTATTGTTCTAAAATTATCTCCTACTGCTATAGGGAGTAGTTGCTGCTGGTGCTTTGAGGGACAGATTATTGTTCTAAAATCATCTCCTACTGCTATAGGGAGGGGTCCCTGCTTGTGCTGTGAGGGACAGATTATTGTTCTAAAATCATCTCCTACTGCTATAGGGTTAAATTCCTGCTGGAGCTGTGAGGGACAGATTATTGTTTTAAAATCATCTCCTAGTGCTATAGGGAGAGGTTCCTGCTGCGCCTGTGAGGTACAGATTATTGTTCTAAAATCATCTCATATTTCTAGAGGGAGAGGTTCCTGCTGGTGCTGTGAGGGACAGCTTATTGTTCTAAAATCATCTCCTAGTGCTATAGTGAGAGGTTCCTGCTGCTCCTGTGAGGGACAGATTATTGTTCTAAAATCATCTCCTAGTGCTATAGGGAGAAGTTCCTGCTGCTCCTGTGAGGTACAGATTATTGTTCTAAAATCATCACATACTGCTAGAGGGATAGGTTCCTGATGGTGCTGTGAGGGACAGATTATTGTTCTAAAATCATCTCCTACTGCTATTGTTCTAAAATCATCTCCTAGTGCTATAGGGAGGGGTTCCTGCTGCTCCTGTGAGGTACAGGTTATTGTTCTAAAATCATCACATACTGCTAGAGGGATAGGTTCCTGCTGGTGCTGTGAGGGACAGATTATTGTTCTAAAAGCATCTCCTACTGCTATAGGGAGAGGTTCCTGCTTGTGCTGTGAGGGACAGATTATTGTTCTAAAATCATCTCATACTGCTCGAGGGAGAGGTTCCTGCTGATGCTGTGAGGGACAGATTATTGTTCTAAAATCATCTCCTAGTGCTATAGGGAGAGATTCCTGCTGCTCCTGTGAGGTACAGATTATTGTTCTAAAATCATCACATACTGCTAGAGGGATAGGTTCCTGCTGTTGCTGTGAGGGACAGATTATTGTTCTAAAATCATCTCCTACTGCTATAGGGAGAGGTTCCCGTTGCTCCCGTGAGGGACAGATTACTGCTCTAAAATCATCTCCTGGTGCTATAGTGAGAGGTTCCTTCTGCTCCTGTGAGGCACAGATTATTGTTCTAAAATCATCTTCTACTGTTATAGGAAGAGGTTCCTGCTGCTCCTGTAAGGGACAGATTATTGTTCTATAATCATCACATGCTGCTAGAGTGAGAGGTTCTTGCTTGTGCTGTGAGGGCCAGATTATTGTTCTAAAATCAACTCCTACTGCTATAGGGAGAGGTTTCTGCTGCTCCTGTGAGGGACAGATTATTGTTCTAAAATCATTACATACTGCTAGAGGGAGAGGTTCCTGCTGGTGCTGTGAGGGACAGATTATTGTTCTAAAATCATCTCCTACGGCTATAGGGAGAGGTTCCTGCTGCTCCTGTGAGGGACAGATTATTGTTCTAAAATCATATCATACTGGTGTACTGAGAGGTTCCTGCTGCTGGTGTGAGCTGTGCATTTCTTGCACAAAAATAAAAAGTTTGTCTACATTGCTGTTTTCCAAAAAAAAAAAAAATGTATTCTTCTTTTTTTTGTATTGATAAATAGTGCTACATAGTATATTTGCGGCCAGAATGAGGAGAGTGTCAAATAAGGGACGTGGTCGTGGTCGTGGTGCTGCTGGTGCTGCTGGTGTTGGTTGTGTTGGTGAAGTTCCTGTTGCAAGGAGAGGACATGGTTGATTTGTGCCAGCGACACGCACAAGTGAAACACCTTCTTCAGGTGCGAGTAGCTTACAGAACCTTCAACATTATATGGTAGGCTCGAATGCCGCTCAACGAATGGTGAGGCCAGAACAAGTACAGGCGCTAGTAGATTGGGTGGCTGACAATGCCTCCAGTTCCTTCACATTGTCTCACATCCGGTCACTTGATGAAAGCTCAGAGTTGGCACCTGAACCCCATGGCCATCTGTCTTTCACCTCAGCCCCTTGTAAATTAGCCAAGCAGTCTGAGCCCCAAGTCATGCAACAGTCTCTTATGCGTTTTGATGACTCTCCTGGTGTGCTTTCCGTGGGCCATCCACATAGCCCTGCCCCAGAAGTGGAAGACATTGAGTGCAATGATGCTCAACCACTTCTGTTGCAGGATGAGGACATGGAAACACCAGCGCAGCACGTCTCTGAGGATGACGAAACACAGGTGCCAACTGCTGCGGCTTTCCACAGTGTGCAGACAATCAAGGAGGGCAGTGGTGAAGGATGGGTGGAAGATGATGTTGAGGAGGATGATGAGGTCCTAGACCCCACATGGAATGAAGGTCATGTGAGTGACGTGTGCAGTTTGGAGGAAGAGGTGGTGGTCGTACAGAGGCACCAGCACAGCAAAAGAGGAAGCAGGTTGCAAAAGTGGAGCGAGCGTCCCCTTGACAGTATGCCTGCTACTACCCACCGCGCCCAACGACCTAGCACTCCAAATGCAGCTCAAAGGCATTCCCCGACGTGGCATTTCTTCAGACAATGTGCTGATGACAAGACACAAGTGGTTTGCACGCTGTGCAATGAGAGCCTGAAGCAAATCATAAATGTTCTAAACTTGAGCACAACCTGCATGACCAGGCATCTAAATTCAAAGCACGAGCTGCAGTGGAATATGTACCTCAAAATCCAAGAAAGGTCTCGGCCTCCTCCTGCTTCCTCTTCTGCTGCTGCCTCGGCCTCTTACTCCACCTCTACAGTGCCAGTGTCACCTGCCACCCAGCAAACAGACGATGTGACAGCAATGCCACCATGTCTGCCACCGTCCCCAAGCATTTCCACATGGTCCCATGGAAGCTTACAGCTCTCCATCTCCCAAACACTGGAGAGAAAGAGGAAGTACCCCCCTACCCACCCACGATCCCTGGCCCTGAATGCCAACATTTCAAAATTACCCGGCCTTTGAAATGTTGTCATTCCATCTGGTGGACACGGACAGTTTTAAAAACCTGATGGCGGTGTCTGTCCCACAGTACGTGGTTCCCAGCCGTCACTACTTTTCCAGACGAGCCATCCCTTCCCTGCACAAACAAGTCGGGGACGAGATCAAGTGTGCACTGCGCAATGCCATCTGTGGCAAAGTCCACATAACCACTGATACATGGACCAGTAAGCATGGACAGGGACGCTATATCTTGCTAACTGCACACTGGGCAAATTAAGTGGTGGATGGGCCTGAGGTGGCTATCCGTTTGGCGCATGTCCTTCTGCCACCAAGGATTGCAGGGCATTTCTCTTTGCCTCCTGTTTCCTCCTACGCCGCTACCTCCTCCTCTACCACCTCCTCATCTGGTCAGAGTAACACCTTCACCACCAACTTCAGCACATCCAGGGGGAAACGGCAGTAGGCTGTTTTAAAACTGATATGTTTGGGGGATAAACCCCACACTGCGCAGAAGCTGTGGACGGGCATTGAACAACAGACCGATGAGTGGTTGTTGCCACTGAGCCTCAAGCCCGGCCTGGTGGTGTACGATAATAGGCAAAATCTCGTAGCAGCTCTGGGCCTAGCCGGTTTGACGCACATCCCCTGCCTGGCGCATGTGCTGAATTTGGTGGTGTAGAAATTTCTAAAATGCTACCCGGATATGTCAGAGCTGCTGCAGAAAGTGCGGGCCGTCTGTGCATGCTTTCAGCGTTCTCACCCTGCTGCTGCTCGCCACAGTATGGTACACAGGTCTCGCATGGAGGCCCACTCGTTGGTGGTGAAGTGGTGCTGTTTCGTAGAGCAACTGACCCCTGCGCGCTGCAGCTGAAACTCCACTATTGCCTGCTGCTGCTCGTGCAGTCTCTCCAGCATGTGCAAGGTGGAGTTCCACCTTGTGGGCACGTCGCATATGAGGCGGTGAGCGGGAAGGCCGAAGTTCCGCTGCAGCGCAGACAGGCGAGCAGCAGCAGGGTGAGAACGCCGAAAGTGCTCACAGACTGCCCGCACTTTCTGCAGCGGCTCTGACATATCTGGGTAGTTTTTAGAAATGTCTGTACCAACAAATTCAGCACATGCGCCAGGCAAGGGATGTGCGTCATACCGGCTAGGCCCAGAGCTGCTACGTGATTTTGCCCATTATCGCACACCACCAGGCCGGGCTTGAATCTCAATGGCAACAACCACTCATCTGTCTGTTGTTCAATGCCCATCCACAGCTGCTGCGCAGTGTGGTGTTTATCCCGAAAACATATCAGTTTTAAAACAGCCTGCTGTTGTTTCCCCCTGGATGTGCTGAAGTTGGTGGTGAAGGAGTTATGCTGACTGGATGAGGAGGTGGTAGAGGAGGAGAAAGCGCAGTAGGAGGAGGAGGTAAGAGAAATGCCTTGCAATCCTCGGTGGCGGAAGGACATAAGCCAAATGGCTAGCCGCCTCAGGCCCACCCGCCACTACATTTGCCCAGTGTGCAGTTAGCGAGATATAGCGTCCCTGCCCATGCTTACTGGTCCACGTATCAGTGGTTATGTGGACCTTGCCACAGATGGCGTTGCGCACTGCACACTTGATCTTGTCCCCGACTTGTTTGTGCAGGGAAGGGATGGCTCACCTGGAAAAGTTGGGTTGGCTGGTACCACGTACTGTGGGACAGACACCGCCATCAGGTTTTTAAAACTGACCATGTTCACCAGACGGAATGACAGAATTTCAAAGGCTAGGAATTTTGAAATGCTGGCATTCAGGGCCAGGGAACGCAGGTGGGTAGGGGGCTACTTCCTCTTTCTCTCCAGTGTTTGGTAGATGGAGAGCTGTAAGCTTCCATGGGACCGTGTGGAAGAGCTTGGGGACCGACATGGTGACGTTGCTGTCACATCGTCTGTTTGCTGGGTGGCAGGTGACACTGGTAATGTAGAGGTGGAGGAAGAAGCCGAGGCAGCAGCAGTAGAGGAATCAGGAGGAGGCCGAGACCTTCTTGGATTTTGAGGTGCTTATTCCACTGCAGCTTGTGCTTTGTATGTAGATGCCTGGTCATGCAGGTTGTGCTCAGGTTTAGAACATTTATGCCTCACTTCAGGCTCTGATTGCAGAGCGTGCAAACCACTCGTGTCTTGTCGTCAGCACATTGTCTGAAGAACTGCCATGCCGAGGAACTCCTTTGAGCTGCCTTTGGTGTGCTAGGTCCCTGGGTGGGGTGGGTAGTAGCAGGCCTACTGTCTAGGGGACGGTTGCTCCACTTTTGCAACCTGCTTCCTCTTTTGCTGTGCTGGTGCCTCTGTGTGACCACCACCTCTTCCTCCAAACTGCACACGTCACTTGCATGACCTTCATTCCATGTGGAGTCTAGGACCTCATCATCCTCCACATCATCTTCCACCCACCCTTCACCACTGCCCTCCTTATCAGTCTGCACGCTGTGGAAAGCCTTAGCAGTTGGCACCTGTGTTTCGTCATCATCAGAGACGTGCTGCGGTGGTGTTTCCATGTCCTCATCCTGAAACAGAAGTGGTTTGGCATCGGTGCACTCAATGTCTTCCACTTCTGGGGCAGGGCTATGTGGATGGCCCACGGAATGCAAACCAGCAGAGTCATCAAAAAGCATAAGAGCCTGCTGCATGACTGCATCAGACTGCTTGGCTGATTTACAAGGGGCTGAGGTGAAAGACAGATGGCCATGGGGTTCAGGTGCCAACTCTGAGCTTTCATCAAGGGACCACGTGGGAGACAATGTGAAGTAACTGGAGGCATTGTCAGCCACCCAATCTACTATCACCTGTACTTGTTCGTTGAGCTGCATACCATATAACGTTGCAAGTTTTGTCGGCTACTCGCACCTGAGGAAGGTGTTTCCCTTGTGCGTGTAGCTGGCACAAATCGACCACGTCCTCTCCTTGCAACAGGAACTTCACCAATACTGTTGAGCGAACCTGGACTGTAACGTTCGGGTCTGTACCGAACTTTCGGGTGTCCGGGACCCGGACCCGAACACGGACATTTCAAAAAACGTTCGGGTTCGGGGTTCTGGTAGGTTTGCCCTTAGAAGCCATCACAGCCATACCTACTAATGGCAAGGCTGTGATTGGCCAGTGCATCATGTGACCCAGCCTCTTCATAAGCGGGAGTCACAGGCCTGCATGTCACATGCTCTTGGGTTAGTGTAGGGAGAGGAAGCTGCTGGCGTGAGGGAGAGATTACAGACATTTTAACATCTGATTCTGCATCCTGAGATTACTACTGCTGTTGCTCTGAGGGACAGATAGCAGAAATTTGAGATTTCACATACTGCTGCTTTGAGTTGCAGATTGCAGATCAAACTCTGCATAAAACAATGATTGCTACGATCGTGCACAACGATCAGATTGTTGGAGTAATTTGAGATTTCACATACTGCTGCTTTGAGTGACACATTGCAGATGAAACCCTGCCTAACACAACGATCGTTATGATCATACACAATGATCAGATTGTGCGATCATACTCAATGATCAGATTGTGGGAGTAATTTGAGATTTCACATACTGCTGCTTTGAGCGATCTGACTGCACTAGGTAGAGGCCTGTGCTTATAGGGACAGATTATTGTTCAAAAATCATCTCCTATTTCTAAAGGGAGAGGTTCTAGCTGCAGCTGTAAATGACACATTATTGTTCAAAAATCATCTCCTAGTTTATTTGATTTTAATTTATTTTCACGATCCCCATTTTTTTGTAGGGCACTTGCCCTATTCTTACCCCCATTTTACTTTCTTTTGCAGCCCTCTAGCACTTGCCAGGACATTGTTACAGCCTTTTTTGTGCCTAAAAGTTCGGGTCCCCATTGACTTCAATGGGGTTCGGTGTCCGGGATAACGTTCGGGCAACGTTCGGTGCCGAACCCGGACTTTTTCCCAAAGTTCGTACGGACCCTCCGAACCCGAACGTCCAGGTGTTCGCTCAACTCTATTCACCAACACCACCAAAACCAGAAGCACCACGACCACGTCCCTTAATTGACGCTTTCCTCATTCTGTACGCAAATGTACTATGTAGCACTATTTATTAATAATGAAAAAAGAATAATAAATTATTATTCTTTTTTTTTTAAACCAGCAATGTAGACGCACCTTTTTTTTGCGCAAGAAATGCACAGCAAGGTGCAAATGTACTATGTAGCACTATTTATTAATACTAAAAAAAAGAATAATAAATTATTAATCTTTTTTTTTTTAAAACCGCAACGTAGATGCAATTTTTATTTTTGTTCAAGATATGCACCGCTCACACCAGCATCAGGAAACTCTCCCTACACCAGTATGAGATGATTTTAGAATGCTAATCTGTCCCTCACAGCACCAACAGATACCTGTCCCTACTGCAGTATGAGATGATTTTAGAACGATAATCTGTCCCTCACAGCACCGACAGGAACCTCTCTCTACTCCAGTATGAGATGATTTTAGAACGATAATATGTCCCTCACAGCACTGACAGAAACCTCTCCTTACACCAGTATGAGATTATTTTAGAACACTAATCTGTCACTCACAGCACAGCCAGGAACCTCTCCCTACACCAGTATGAGATGATTTAAGAACACTAATCTGTCTCTCAAAGCACCGACAGGAACCTGTCCCTACTGCAGTGTGAGATGATTTTAGAACGATAATCTGTCCCTCACAGCAACAACAGGAAATTGTCCCTACTGCAGAATGAGATCATTTTAGAACGATAATCTGTCCCTGACAGCACCGACATGAACCTCTCTCTATTCCAATATGAGATGATTTTAGAACGATAATCTGTCCCTCACAGCACCGACAGGAACCTCTCCCTACACCAGTAGGAGATGATTTTAGAACGATAATCTGTCCCTCACAGCACCGCCAGGTACCTGTCCCTACTGCAGTATGATATGATTTTAGAACGATAATCTGTCCCTCACAGCAGCTACAGAAACCTCTCCCTACACCAGTATGAGATGATTTTAGAACCATAATCTGTCCCTCAAAGCACCGACAGGAACCTCTCCCTACTCCACTAATAGATGATTTTAGAACGATAATCTGTCCCTCACAGCACCGACAGGAGCCTTTCCCTACTGCCGTATGAGGTGATTTTAAAACGATAATCTGTCCCTCACAGCACCAACAGAAACCTGTCTCTACACCAGTATGAGATGATTTTAGAATGATAATCTGTCCCTCACAGCACCGACAGGAAATTGTCCCTACTGCAGAATGAGATGATTTTAGAATAATAATCTGTCCCTCACAACACCGACAGGAACCTCTCACTACACCAGTATGAGATGATTTTAAAATGATAATCTGTCACTCACAGCACCGACAGGAACTTGTCCCTACTGCAGTATGAGGTGATTTTAGAACGATAATCTGTTCCTAACATCACCAACAGTAACCTGTCCCTACTGAAGTATGAGATGATTTTAGAACGATAATCTGTCCCTCACAGCACCGATAGGAACCTCTCACTACACCAGTATGAGATGATTTTAGTACGATAATCTGTCCCTAAAAGCAACGACAGGAACCTGTCCCTACCACAGTATGAAATGATTTTAGAATGATATTCTGTCCCTCACAGCACCGACAGGAACCTCTCCCTACACCAGTATGAGATGATTTTAGAACACTAATCTGTCCCTCACAGCACTGACAGGAACCTCTCCCTACCCCAGTATGAGATGATTTTAGAACGCTAATCTGTCCCTCACAGCACCGACAGGAACCTCTCCCTACACCAGTATGAGATGATTTTAGAACGATAATCTGTCCCTCACAGAACTGACAGGAACCTCTCCCTACCCCAGTATGAGATGATTTTAGAACATTAATCTGTCCTTCAAAGCACCGACAGGAACCTGTCCCTACTGCAGTATGGGTATGATTTTAGAACGATAATCTGTCCCCGACAGCACCGACATGAACCTCTCTCTATTCCAATATGAGATGATTTTAGAACGATAATCTGTCCCTCACAGCACCAACAGGAACCTCTCCCTACACCAGTAGGAGATGATTTTAGAACGATAATCTGTCCCTCACAGCATCTACAGGAACCTCTCCCTACACCAGTATGAGATGATTTTAGAACGCTAAACTGTCCCTCACAGCACCGACAGGAACCTGTCCTTACTGCAGTATGAGATGATTTTAGAACGATAATCTGTCCCTCGCAGCACCGACAGGAACCTGTCCCTACTGCAGTATGAGATGATTTTAGAACGATAATCTGTCCCTCACAGAACTGACAGGAACCTCTCCCTACCCCAGTATGAGATGATTTTAGAACATTAATCTGTCCTTCAAAGCACCGACAGGAACCTGTCCCTACTGCAGTATGGGTATGATTTAAGAACGATAATCTGTCCCCGACAGCACCGACATGAACCTCTCTCTATTCCAATATGAGATGATTTTAGAACGATAATCTGTCCCTCACAGCACCAACAGGAACCTCTCCCTACACCAGTAGGAGATGATTTTAGAACGATAATCTGTCCCTCACAGCATCTACAGGAACCTCTCCCTACACCAGTATGAGATGATTTTAGAACGCTAAACTGTCCCTCACAGCACCGACAGGAACCTGTCCTTACTGCAGTATGAGATGATTTTAGAACGATAATCTGTCCCTCGCAGCACCGACAGGAACCTGTCCCTACTGCAGTATGAGATGATTTTAGAACGATAATCTGTCCCTCACAGCACCGACAGAAACCTCTCCATGCTCCAGTATGAGATGATTTTAGAACAATAATCTGTCCCTCACAGAACCGACAGGATTCTGTCCCTACTGCAGTATGAGATGATTTCAGAACGATAATCTGCCCTTAACAGCACCGACAGGAACCTCTCCCTACACCAGTATGAGATGATTTTAGAACGATAATCTGTCCCTCACAGCACCGTCAAGGACCTCTCCCTACACCATTATGAAATGATTTTAGAACGATAATCTGTCCCTCGCAGCACCAACAGGAACCTCTCCTTACACCACTATGAGATGATTTTAGAACTGTAATCTGTCCCTCACAGCACAGCCAGGAACGTGTCCCTACTGCAGTATGAGATCATTTTAGAACGATAATCTGTCCCTCATAGCACCGACAGGATCCTCTCCCTACTGCAGTATTAGATGGTTTTAGAAATATAATCTGCCCCTCACAGCACTGACAAGAACCTCTCCCTACACCAGTATGAGATGATTTTAGAATGATAATCTGTCCCTCACAGCACCGACAGGAGCCTTTCCCTACACCAGTATGATATGATTTTAGAATGATAATCTGTACTTCACAGATCCGACAGGAAACTGTCACTACTGCAGTATGAGATGATTTTAGAATGATAATCTGTCCCTCACAGCACCGACAGGAACCTGTCCCTTCTGCAGAATTAGATGATTTTAGAACGATAATCTGTCCCTCACAGCACCGACAGGAACCTCTCACTACACCAGTATGAGATGATTTTAAAATGATAATCTGTCCCTCACAGCACCGACAGGAACCTGTCGCTAATGCAGTATGAGGTGATTTTAGAACGATAATCTGTCCCTCACAGCACCGACAGGAACCTCTCCCTACCCCAGTATGAGATGATTTTAGAACGATAATCTCTCCCTCACAGCACCGTCAGTGACCTCTCCCTACACCATTATGAGATGATTTTAGAACAATATTCTGTCCCTCACAGCACCGACAGGAAGCTCTCTCTACACTATTATGGGATGATTTTAGAACGCAAATCTGTCCCTCACAGCACCAACAGGAACCTCTCCTTACACCAGTAAGACATGATTTTAGTACGCAAATCTGTCCCTCACAGCACAGCCAGGAACCTCTCCTTACACCAGAATGAGATGATTTTAGAACGCTAATCTGTCCCTCACAGCACTGATAGGAACCTATCCCTACTGCAGTGTGAGATGATTTTAGAACGATAATCTGTCCCTCAGAGCATCGACAGGAACCTCTCCCTACACCAGTATGAGATTATTTTAAAACGCTAATCTGTCCCTCATGGCACCGGCAGGAACCTGTCTCTACTGCAGTATGAGATCATTTTACAATGATAATCTGTCCCTCACAGCACCGACAGAAACCTCTCCCTGCTCCAGTATGAGATGATTTTAGAACAATAATCTGTCCTTCACAGCACCGACAGAAACCCGTCCCTACTCCAGGATGGGATGATTTTAGAACAATAATCAGTCCCTCACAGCACCAACAGGAACTTCTCCCTACACCAGTATGAGATGATTTTAGAACGATAATCTGTCCCTCACAGCACCGTCAGGGACCTCTCCCTACACCATTATGAGATGATTTTAGAACAATAATCTGTCCCTCACACCAAAGACAGGAACCTCTCTCTACACCAGTAGGAGGTGATTTTAGAACACTAATCTGTCCCTCACAGCACCAACAGGAACCTCTCCTTACACCACTATGAGATGATTTTAGAACGCTAATCTGTCCCTCACAGCACAGCCAGGAACGTGTCCCTACTGCAGTATGAGATCATTTTAGAATGATAATCTGTCCCTATCAGCACCGACAGGAACCTCTCCCAACTGCAGTATTAGATGGTTTTAGAATTATAATCTGTCCCTCACAGCACCGACAGGTACCTCTCCCTACTGTAGTAAGAGATGATTTTAGAACGATAATCTGTCCCTCACAGCACTGACAGGAACCTCTCCCTACAGCAGTATGAGATGATTTTAGAATGATAATCTGTCCCTCACAGCACCGACAGGAGCCTTTCCCTACACCAGTATGATATGATTTTAGAATGATAATCTGTACTTCACAGCTCCAACAGGAAACTGTCACTACTGCAGTATGAGATGATTTTAGAATGATAATCTGTCCCTCACAGCACCGACAGGAACCTGTCCCTTCTGCAGAATTAGATGATTTTAGAACGATAATCTGTCCCTCACAGCACCGACAGGAACCTCTCACTACACCAGTATGAGATGATTTTAGAATGATAATCTGTCCCTCACAGCACAGCCAGGAACCTCTCCCTACACCAGAATGAGATGATTTTAGAACGCTAATCTGTC
>BLSH010043620.1:10837-22076 GCA_018402905.1 Glandirana rugosa
CATCAAAATTAACCCAAAGGAAGGTTTCAAGTGTCCACCACACTGCATCCTATCTCGACATCGGGACCACTTAGAACAGGCGATCCAAAAGATATACCTTTAGGAATCTGGTAAATACTCGGCGACAAAGGTCACCACTCTGATTGCTGAAAACCTCTTCCCCAAACATTTACAGACTATACCACTTCCTCGGAAACCGTTCATCGACCAGACACTTTCTTGAGAATTTTCCCCCCCGCAATTGGAATACCAAACTAGCATATTTCGAGTTCGTAACCCTTATAACCTTCTACACCCTTCCCCCGTCCAACATACAGGACGAGTCCAGGACAAGATTCACCAGGGCTACAGCTCTATCCTACGTCACACCACCTGTGAACTTTGGAAGGAAACCCAATTAAAACTACTGCACAGAGCCTTCATACCCTTCATCAAAAACAAAGAGGACCTAAAGTTGGCACTGTGCCCTTGGTGCACCTCGCCCAAACCATCTTTGGCTCACCGCTTCTGGTCCTGCCCTTCCACTCACTCCTTCTGGTCGGAGGTTGTAAATTTCATTCGCAGAGTGACGGGCTTAACAGTCCCGCAGACTCCTGAGCTATTGCTATTTGGATACTTAGACCAAACCAACCTACACCCACCAATGGCCACAAGAGCTCTTCAACATGTGCCATGGGTTCAAACCTGCCTTCTGGCGGCCCGCAAGACGATTCTGAAATGCTGGACACAAGCGTCTGGCCCTTGTGTGCCCATGGTGGAAAAGGACCTCACCTGGCTACTGTACATGGACAGACTAACCTCCAACTCCCCCAACTCTTCAACAGAGCGCAGATTCAGGACCAAATGGACCCCTTTCATGCAATCGGTTCTCACAAGTCAGGAAATAGAGGTTATTGAAAAAGCTCCACACAGGTATCATGTCAATAGACAGCAAGCTCCTCAAGAAACCTGACGGGGATGTCCCTCCAGGCTGCCATTCTTCTAACCTTCGGAACCTCATTTCAAGGGAGACTTTTAACCTCCATGTACCTTCTTTTCCTCACTGTGTGATTATTATGCTGATTGTATATTGTTATCAGTTTGCTCTATGTTCTGCCCACAAGCGACATTATGTGCCAACTAGGCGAAACCCTTCCACCATGATCTCACTCCCCCAGATTGGTCAAGAGTCAAACTACCCTTCGTCACCTTCCAAGCCTAATCAAATGAACAAGACCCCACCAACGCCGACCCCTCTCTCCCTCCTCTCCCTTTCCTGGAAATCCCCCCCCCGCCATCTCTCACCTCAGATCATCACCCTTCCCTCCCCCCCATGGGTATGCAGCACTATATCCCTTAACCCCCCCCCCCCTCCCAGCCCTATCCCCCCCCCCTTCTATACTTTGTGTACAGATACTACGTATTTTCTCAGCAGCTATACCCCATTTCAGTCTTACAGCCTCATCCTAGGCTTTGTAATATTTCTTGCTTATATGGTTATATGTTATTACTGTATAACACTCTGATATCTGTACCTGTGAAAATTCTCAATAAATATTTAAAAAAAAAAAAAAAAACCCACCAAATCCATCACTGCCATGTAACCCCAATCATTTGCTCACTACACTGACCACCTATTAAATGGAGAATATCATTTTGGTCTACTTTCTTAAAGAGCCCTAAAGAACTTGGGCCCTGTATATCTAAAAGAACTTCTAGTCACTCATGCTCCCATGTTGTCACATACCTGGTGGATGAGTCTGACTTATGCAGTGGGTAACCTCCCTTACGACCCTGACTCGGGTACCCCTAGTAGACAGGTGGCTTAGGAGTGAAGGATGGCACGAGGGTCGGACTGGGTCACTAGTGTTGATAGGAAGTCCATAGGTGCACTCGTGCACAAGAAGCGTGGTCGTACAGGCCGGGTCGTGAAGCTGGCTGGCGGTGCAGTACAGAAGAAGCAGGCAGATGGATGGTCGGGTTCAGGCAGGGTCATCCACAGGTGGGCAGCAGGAGTACAGGAGGTCTAGGCAGGAGAGTGAATGTAAGCAGTCCAGGGGTTGGTGCAGGTGAAAATCAGCAAAGTCAGGCAGGCCTGGTCATAGGAACAGGTAATCAGAGTACAGGCAGATCAGGAACACACACTACACGCTGTAGATCAGACAGCAGAATCTGTGTGCTGCTAAGGTGTTTAAATAAGGCAGCTTGGCTCCAATCAATGAAATCACCCTGCACAATTGTTAACCCTTACTGACCCCTGCGCTGGGTAGCAGATCCAAGACACGCGTGCATAGGTGCAGAAAGTCCACTTTAGCCACAGATTCTCGTTTTACTCCTCAGACAAATACAAATTACACAGGCATAGAACTTTCTTAAAATCTGTTGGATATCATGGATTCTGTCATGCAGCACCCACTGCCATTTATTATCCGGGAAGCCCCAACTCTGTATACTTTGCCTAGGAAGCACCTTTTCTGGATAAGTTTAAAAGCAGAGGCAATTATACTCACCCAGGATCTGATAAACACTTCTCTTCAGATATCACAATACCAATGTGATCAGTGCTTTGAGCCCCTAGGGAGAAAGTGCTATAGAATTATCTGATACAAAAGTTGTACAAGCTGGGACTTAACCCTTGGGTGGTTCAGTGGATATGCAGTTGGCTAAAAGATAGACCCCAGAGTGTGGTTGTAAATGGGGTTCACTCAGAACAGAGACCAGTCACTAGTGGGGTACCACAAGGCTCTGTATTGGGTCCTGTTCTATTCAACCTATATGTAAGTGATATAACTAAAGGTTTGCTGGGCAATGTATGTCTCTTTGATATCCCTGGAGATGTCTGTAACATGGAACATGGATTTGGCATTGCTGGAAGATTGGTCAAAGCAGTGGAGACTGCATTTCAATATTTCTAAATGTAAAATAATGCATCTAGGGAAAAAGAATCCGCTTAGAGAGTACAGCATTGGGGGCACAGTGTTATCCAGCACTACAGAAGAAAAAGATTTGGGGGTGTTTATTTCAGATGATTGCAAAATGAGCAAACAGAGTAACCAGGCAGTGGGAAAAGCAAATAGAATTCTGGGATGTATCAGTAGAGGGATCACCAGCAGGAGGAAGGAGGTTCTGATTCCTCTATATAGATCTTTAGTGAGACCTCACTTAGAATACTGTGTCCAGTTCTGGAGACCTCACTTACAAAAAGATATTGATAAAATAGAACGAGTTCAGAGACGGGTAACAAAAATGGTGAAAGGTCTGGGGGATAAAACATATCAAGAGCGACTTCAGGAACTTAATATGTACAGTCTGGAGGAAAGAAGGGAGAGGGGAGACATTGATTGAACCCTTAAATACATCAAGGGGGTGAATAAGGTTCAGGAGGGTGGTCTTTTCAATATGAAACCAAAATCAAGAACACGGGGACCTCAAACTAACTGGGGGGGGAGTTCAAAACTAATCTTAGAAAGTATTATTTGATCCCACATGGGGTATCCGGGAAGAGAGGAAACTCATCCATAATCATCATAATACACCAAACACCTATTGGAAACTCGTGTACATTGACATGTGGAACAGGGAATCCGGAAATGTATATAAGCGCGGGCCACCCCTCTTCCTTCACTCCTAGAGGATGTTAAACTGAGACACTTATATACTCAGTGTCTTCAACAGCCCACAAAAGTTTTCTCTTTGATATGTTTTATTCCACTTATTCACACCAATGTTACCTTGTATTCATATATGCATCTATTGTAACCGAAAACTATGCAGCAGACAATGACTGAATTGTCTCTTACTGTATCTAAACTCATACCAATAAAAATCTTAATGTGAAAAAAAAAAAAATTATAACAGTCTGTTTGGCCATTACTACACTTTTTACTTTATAATATAAAAAAAGAGCAAATTTTTTGTCATTAAATGAATGTTTGTTGAGCTACGTTCTTCATTGCTTTAAATGCAATAAAGTAATAATCTCACTTTTATATGAATAATATATGTCACATCTTTATTATTGCAGTTTTATCTTGGAAGCTCATGGTGGCTTTCTCTGCTGCAGCTCTATATAAAATATTTAAAATATTGTATGGTGTAAGAAAGTATTATTTTAATGAAAGGGTGGTTGATGATTGGAATAAACTACCAACAGAGGTTGTGAGACAGTCAACAGTAAATGGCTTTAAACATGCTTGGGATAAACATAAATCTATAGTCAAACAACAAGGTTAATGTAAAAAAAAAAAATATTAAAAAAAATATATATAAAAAATAAAAAAATAAATAAAAAGGGGCAGACTCGATGGACTACTCAGTCTTTTTCTGCCGTCACTTTTCTATGTTTCTATTATTATTATTATTATGATTATTATTAATGAGCTAGGATCAAAAATCTCAAGCCCATATGACTTTCCGTAAATCCATGGTAGCTGTGATCCTGGACCTTATTCCCATTGGTAGTAGACTTTTGAAACACATACTGTAGCTATCTGACTTGCTACATGGGATGTAGTACCCTCCAACAGTCATAAGCATTTGAAGCACTTCACATCTCTTTTAAATCTTTGGCTGAAGAGCAGGAGAGAGTGTTATTGTGGAATTGCATAAATGTATCTTCTACCCTAGAATAATTGCTGAAAGAATAAAAACCTCAAATAAAATGTACCAAACTTTCTAACTATTTGCTTAAAGCTGGCCATAGATTGATCCAAATTTGGTCAGTTCAGCAGAGACTGGAGGAATTTTGATTCATCTATGGTTGTCCCCATTTAACAGAAGTCAATTGTTAAGTCATTTTTGGTTGAACAGAAATTTTGGAAAAAATGTTCAATTAGTTTCTGCAGCCACTGGTCAGTGTGTTCTGACAGCAGAGGTATCCTTACTGTCAGAATACAATGTCCCAGCAGGGAGGATTCCTCCAACCACCTCACTTGTGTGGATGGAGGAATCCCTTAATTTTGTTTTGATCAGCCATGTATGGCCAGCTTCACATTGTATTCCAAAGTATCTTGATTTATACAGACAAGGATTTGTTTTGCAATAGAAACCAGTCAGCAGGTGATCCCCAACTCAGGCAGTTGGGTTTATTTTGGATGTCAGACACAAGTGTGACCAATTAATTAGATAAACAGGTATCCTAGGATGGCCAACAGGATCCCGAATACAGTAGCACCAGTGCCACGTCCCAATTGACAATTGAGATTAGAGAGAATTTAAGAGAAATATGGACTTTATCGGCACATACTCAAGGTAGTATACAAGGTGTAGTTTATTGATCTACATTAAAAAATGTGGGTCCCCTACCAAGGGGATACCCATTAGTACAATCAATAGAAACAATTTAAAAACAACATAAACGACAGTCTAGGTGGTCCCCCTCAGAAAGTAGAAAGAACATCACAGTAATGCATGACATTAATTCATAACTGTTTAAGTACGTTCCCACTCAGGGAAAAAAAGGAGGAAGGTGTCCACTTGGCTGTCTTGATTGGATCAAAGCGCTCTACATGTTTTGTGACACTCTGGTCACTTCTTCAGGAGCAAAATCACGCTTTTGCATGATTGGGAATTCGTACACTCCCTTGCCCCCCTGGGAGGGTAAACCCAGTTAGCAGCGCCCCCACCGAGCCTCAAGGTGCATGTGCCAGGTTTGGGGACACACATGTAACTGAAAGGGGGGTAATACTATTCTGGGACACCGTATGTCCATTAGGAATGAAACAATCAACGCATGGTTCAATCATGAATGGGATATACTGAGGACCTCCCAGTACAGATGAATTCGGGTGTGTGACCAGATTAGTCTCCCTTTGTGCTAAGGTAGCTGTGTTAGATTCCTGAGTACTAGCTGAAGGTGACAGGCAGCAATACACTGGTGCTATCCAGTATGTCTAGTAAATACAGCCTGGACTGGAACTTCCTGGAGCAGTCCTTGTAGTCGCTGAGTGCATGTAGCTTGAGTCCTGTGTACTGGCATCCGAAACAAGGGGGAGGGAGAGATCCCGCAGCGTCCACCTAGACTGTCGTTTATGTTGTTTTTAAAGTGTTTCTATTGATTGTACTAATGGGTATCCCCTTGGTAGGGGACCCACATTTTTTAATGTAGATCAATAAACTACACCTTTTATACTACCTTGAGTATGTGCTGATAAAGTCCATATTTCTCTTAAATTCTCTCTAATCACAAGTGTGACCAAACCTGAAATATAAATCCATCTAATGCTTCAGGTGAGGCATTCAACTTGTAAACAAGGAAATAGAACAGAAACATGTTATCTTGTGATACATAGATGTCATCTTAACTATTGTACTTTGGACGAAAATGCCACTGTAATATACATATATAAGGCTTGCCATTTCCTGCATAGATCAGTTGTGGTGCTGAGTGCTGACATGTGAAGATGGACAAATTTATGGACACTGATGCAGTTCAAGACAAAATTTTGTCATTTTCGCTTGACCAATGTGAGCGTGGCAGTCAGGGTTTCAACAGAGTGTTACTTCAGTTGTTCGGCTTTATAGGAAACGGGAAATCTTCCCTGATTAACTCCTGTATATACACTTTATCTGATAGAGAATACAGAAAATATGCAGACGTAGGACTTACTCATGGGGCAAAAACTGTAAACAGAACATTATATAATCTCACACACACCATTGCCATTGTAGACAATCGAGGACTTCCCAAAATGGACAAAATGCAGACTGGGGAAATTTTTGCTCAGCTTGGTAAGTACACGGATTGATTATAATAATAGTAAATCATATATCCCTCATAATATTATGGATATGATTATTATGGATTGTACATGGATTCTTTTCTGTCAATTGTCACATATAATTCAGTATATTTATCATTTCATCTCTCTGCAGCAAATATGGTCCCTCTGAATAAAAGAGTGGAATGGCCAAATAATTTTGAAGAAATGATGAGAAAACTGGAGCAGGCAGATCCAAATTTCACAGATCTTATTGTCCCTGTATATGTTCAAAGGTAGGACATTGCCAGGATCCTGTAACACATCTGTATTATATTTCTAAAGCTCAAACTGCTACAACATGATAATTTAGTTCTGAATGTAAGTTGCTTGTACATATTTTCAGGCAAATTCTACTATTCCTCTGTGTTTTTAGCTGCAGGATTGGTACTCTTTAGTTCCAGCTCAACTGGGACAATTATTTAGAATGGTCACAATTAGAAATCAGTTTCTCATTATGTTTACGTTAGACTGCAGCAAGGAAAGTGAGGCTACTTTACTTGAAAATACAGGATCTGGGAATTCCAATGATGAGCTTATTGCTGGACCTTCCAAAAGATATCTGTAGGAAGGTGATGAGCACTTCAACTGATAATAGACCATTCATAACTGAAACACTTTTTGGTGAGTTTATACATAAAAAAAAAAGTCTGATATAAGCTCAATGATTTCTGAAGAAGCAAGGCAAGGAGGGTTTTTATGATCCTAGGCTATAGATTTCTCATGTTCATAGGCTGTTCATAGGCAGACCTGTTAAGTAACCTGGGAAATTCAGGAGTCACTCCATATTTCAGGAAGGTCTCCCAGCAGCTTGACTAGATCTCCCTAAATTCATTGTTCCTTTCAGTCCTGCCACCACACTTATGTTACCCAGCAACTTCCACCCCCTGTGTGCAATTACATTAAAGCCTGCAGTGTCATTGGGGTATCAGGTGGGACGTGCTTCCTGAGCAGGTGTTGGGCTTTGGAAAGCAATGAGTGTCAGAAGGAGCTGGTTACCCACCCTCTGCACTGCCTGGACTCCTGTAGGAGGTATGAAGCCTCACTGTATACTGCAGGTAAGCATGCTGAAGACTATGGTAGAAAATACTGGGAATTATAGTGAGACAAGCTGTATACTGCAGGGAAGGTTGCTGAGAATTGTGGTGAGAAGGTCTAGGAATTGTGGTAGGAAGTTCTGGGAGTTGTGGATGTTAACCCTCATTCCTTAACACTAAGATTGGGGTGGTGGGGGAGCTAGCGGTAAAGCGCCACTAATTTTAGCGGCTCTTTACTGCTGGTATAGCTGCACTTTGGCACCGCTATTCAGGTCGTGTTCAGACGCTTCGGAAGCACTGCCTATTAATTTCAATTACTTTCAATTAACTCTTTTTTCTGTCCTGCAAGTGCACAGCCCAGCGTGAAAGCACTTGGGATTTCACACTGGGGCGAATTGGGGGGCGTTTTTCAGGCACTTTACAGGCACTATTTTTAGCTCTAAAGCACCTGAAAAATGTCCCAGCGTGAAAGAGGTCTAAGGGGCATATTTATAAAGCAGTGAATCTGAAATTCATCAAACATTCACTGAGGTGAATTTCTTGGAGAATGTGTTTAAATGACAGTGACTGATTCACCAACATGGATTGTTTGGTGAAAGTCACATTCTCTGCTTTATAAAAATGTCTCTAGAAGTTGTAGTGGAGTGTCAGTATTGCTGGCTGAATCAGACAACAGTCTCATGTCTATGTATTGTCCCTGCTGACTTTGAACAGGGACGGGACAGATTAGAAACATTGTTCCAATGGTACTGATCTCCCAATAACTTGAGTTCAGATCCCTCCTCATCATTTAAATAAACTAAATTTACTTCACCAAACTTACATATTGGAAACCTCTAACCCCTGTTCAGTTGCATTGTATCTGTAATTTGAACATTATCGGCAGTTTGACTTTCTAGTGGCTGAACCTATTCACTTGTTTTTCTTTTTTTTTTTTTATTGATTTTATCAAGTAGTACAGAGATGTGCCATTTGTCACTTACATATACATTTTAGACATTATAGACACGAAGGCATCCATATAACAATATACAACTTATCAGGTAGCATATACACACATGTATACATATGCGGCATTGAGCTGAGGCGCTGGCTAGCGCAAGACCTGTGAGGATCAGCATTATCATTTGCCCTTTGTCTTCCATAAGGATCCCCAGTAATCCGTCCGTGGGCACCCCCCATGGGATCATAACTGTGCCCCAGAAAGGACCCCTGGTAGGTAGCATCTTGCTGGTCCCTATTGATGCCACTCTGCCTTCCCTTGGGAAGCTATGCTCATTTTTCAGTATTTTTATGATAATGTTAGGGCACATATCTCTTGTAACATGGAGAAGGTGGGAAGAGGTAGGGAGGGTAGTGGGATAAGGAATGGGAGAGGGGTAATAGGGGGAGAAAATACTGAATTAGACTAGAATATCTATAGCAAACTAGCAAATCTTGCTGTTTAGTTGTCTCCTGCATGAGTTTCCATCTCTTATGTTCAAACTATATTCCAGACCTTATTGGTCATAGTTTTGAAACCAGGCGCTCCATGGTGTCCAGCCGCATTCTATATTTTTAAGCGAGTTGTTCATTGTTGCCAGCATTCTTTCATAGTGAAAATGGGTTTGAGTTGTCTCTATTACCCTTTTAAATTGCGGGGAACTGGGTTTTTCCAATTTTTAGTTATGTGGTATTTAGTCACTAATAATATATGCGAGATGATTGTCCTAAACTTCGGAGGGAAGTCGTCAATGCACAGATTGACCAGTGCTAGCTCAGGGGATGGGATGACCTTCTGTTTTGTGATTTGAGGAATAACTGCAAATGCCTCCTCACAATATTGTTTTAATTCAGGGCAACTCCACAGGATATGTATGAGAGATCCCCGTTCCCCACACATCCTCCAGCATAGGGGGGAAGCTAGCTTGTCAAATGTGGCTATCTTAGCTGGTGTCATGTATCTCCTTTGAAAAACGTTTTGTGCTGTTTCCCAAAGTGCTGAGCACTTAGTCGCAGCGTACATGTATCTCAGTGCTTTCTGCCAGTTGTCAGTTGTAAAGGATTTACCTAAGTCGCCCTCCCATTGGGTAAATGGAGGTGAGTGGATGAATAGTGTTTTTTCTTGAAGCGTGTTGTACATAAGCGAGGTCCCTTTTTTCCCTACGGATCGTTGTGTTAGGTATATGTGTATTTGTGTGGGGATCTTTGCCCAGATTTGAGGGTTCTTCTTTAAGCAGCTGGCTATTTGGAGGTAATGAAAATGTGAGTTCTCCGTTAAAGCTAACTCCTCTTTTAATTTTTGATAAGCTTTTATTTTCCCATCCGAAACAAGCCTGTTGATAGTTAACGCGCTCTGTTTTATTTGACTTGGAAGGTGCATAGAGGGAATAATTTCCTCTATAATGTCTATTGTAAGGTTGAGGTCAGTTGTGTTCGTGGCTGTCCACTTAAGGTTTATTAGCTTGTGCCAGGCCTTAACTGTAGCTATCATTGTAAGTGGTAAAGACCTACTTAACTTGGCTTTGGGGTGCATACCGCATAGCCATTTGCTTAGATTTTGCAAAAAATCTATATTCTGCAATTCTAGATCTGCCCATCTTGTTGTGGGCACAGGGATGAACCACTCTCTTGCTTGATTCAGGATGTTAGCCCAGTAGTAGTCTGCAATACTCACTAGGCCCGACCCCCCAGCGTATTTGTGTTTGGAGAGCCAGCGATTGGCTATCCTAGGTCTCTTATCTGCCCCTATAAACCTCTGCATGGCCGCCTGAAGAGATGATATGTAGTTTGACAGTATTGGTATGGGCAAGGTGCGAAATAAGTATAGGAGTTGGGGGAGGACGATCATTTTGAACCCCGCTAGCCTGCCCAGCCATGAAAATTTGTGTCTGCTTAATTCCCTGAGTGCCTGATTAAAATGTTCCTTATAGGGTTGATAGTTTTCTTTGAATAGGTTGGATGGGTTACCGGTCAGCGTTATCCCCAGATATTCAATACCTCGATCTGCCCACTGAAAAGGGAATTGTGAGGCAATTTGATTCCTAGTTATTGCGTCTAATCCTATGTCTAAAAGGTGGGACTTTGATGCGTTAGCTTTATAATAGGATATAGACCCGAATTCCTGTAGTATTCTATTTACTGCCGATAGGGACGAGTGGGGATTGGTTAGTATCAAGACTATATCGCCTGCAAAAAGACTTATTTTATGGTTGTAGGTTATTCACTTGTTTTTCATAGCTATAAAGATATATTATTGTTTTCAGTGCTGCAAGAGAGCTTCCTGAAGAAGAGATAGATGACATCAAAGGTTTCGTCAAAACCTGCAAAAGTATGACAGGTAATATACTATAAATCATATTTTGTTGATTTAACTGAATGATGAATAATGTGAAGCAGTACTTGCAGTCAATCAATCATGTGCTAGCAAAAATAGTTTATTGTCATTTTCCCTCACACATTATTGAGTGTTCAAGATGTCCTTTA
>BLSH010043620.1:22086-37201 GCA_018402905.1 Glandirana rugosa
TAGCCTGCCCAGCCATGAAAATTTGTGTCTGCTTAACTCCCTGAGTGCCTGATTAAAATGTTCCTTATAAGGTTGATAGTTTTCTTTGAATAGGTTAGATGGGTTACTGGTCAGCGTTATCCCCAGATACCCAATACCTCGATCTGCCCACTGAAAAGGGAATTGTGAGGCGATTAGATTCCTAGTTATTGCGTCTAATCCTATGTCTAAAAGGTGGGACTTTGATGCGTTAGCTTTATAATAGGATATAGACCCGAATTCCTGTAGTATTCTATTTACTGCCGATAGGGACGAGTGGGGATTGGTTAGTATCAAGACTATATCGCCTGCAAAAAGACTTATTTTATGGTTGTAGGTTATTCACTTGTTTTTCATAGCTATAAAGATATATTATTGTTTTCAGTGCTGCAAGAGAGCTTCCTGAAGAAGAGATAGATGACATCAAAGGTTTCGTCAAAACCTGCAAAAGTATGACAGGTAATATACTATAAATCATATTTTGTTGATTTAACTGAATGATGAATAATGTGAAGCAGTACTTGCAGTCAATCAATCATGTGCTAGCAAAAATAGTTTATTGTCATTTTCCCTCACACATTATTGAGTGTTCAAGATGTCCTTTATTTAGAAGGGGTAAATAACCTCTGCTACTCTAGTAAATCAACCAAAATGTGTATGAGAAAATGAATTCTTGATTATCTAAGGTTTCGTTAAAGGATTTGTTTGGGAGTAGTGTGTGTTGGAGACGGTAGTGGTGGTCATGTGTGTGTGGGGGTTAGATTCCCTGTCAGGATTTTATTGCTGTCCGGTGGAGAGATTCACCCTCTCTATTTGTCTTATTGACCATTGTTATTGGGATAAACATTGATGGGAAATGTTTGAGTTGACACGGAACAAAAATAGAGACCATCTCATGTGGGCATTAGTCTAACAGGAGACTTTGCAAAGATTTTTTCTCACTTGCTTAAATTCAAATACGTTTAAATAGTACTGTATTCACCAGTGTTTCTTTATAAAATGGAAATCGAATTATTATTATTATTATACAGGATTTATGTAGCGCCAACAGTTTGCGCAGCGCTTTACAATAAAGAAGGGACACAGTACAATTACAATACAGTTCAATACAGAAGGAATAGGAGGGCCCTGCTTGTAGAGCTTACAATCCCATAAGCCCTCCAACATCTTCTTCCATTGTATCCTTCAGTAGTGCATATGCGTGTGTCTATGTGTAATGTACCTTCACCTATTACTACATATCCCCAGCTGGGGAACATTATCATTCTAAACTGATAACAGCAATGATGACTACTCATTTTTGTAATTCAATTCCTCTCTCTTTATCTGTAAAATATCAGCAAAAGAAACATTGTTACACTCAAATCCAGTAGTTTATATCTCTGTTATTAAAATAACAAGCAGAAGAGATGTTCATACAATAAAATAGCTTTAGGATCAAGCTAGGATGAATCTTTCAACATATTTAAATGGCCTAGATTTACTAGAGGATAGTTACTGATCAATTAGCATAATGAATATTTGCTTGGTAATTTAGATAAAGATGTGTTCACTTCAATCACCCAATCAAACATAAGCAAAAATCATGAGTTTTTTGTTTCCCTTAGACATGAATGTGTATTCAAATAGAACACAGTTTCACCGTATTTGCTCTCTGATCCTTTAGTAAAGCAACCCCCATTTTGCATGCATATACTTTATAATAACATTTATTGGTTGCTGGATCTGACAACGAATACACACACCTTTACTATGTATTCAAAAGACATAACAAAATACAATATAATATTGTTACATTGAGAGTGAATTACTAATAGAGTTGAGAATACTAACTGAATACATCAAGTAAGTATTCACTTCAATTATACAATTATTTAAAAAGCATTAGCAAAAAATTGGGAAATCAAAATGATCAGAATTTTTCCTTTCACGTGATGGAATAGTAAATGTGAACATTCAGACACATGAGTGAGTGATCTTCAAAACCTTTAGTAAACCATTTGTTTATGAATGAAGATTGTAGGAGTAGTTGCAATCTTCATTCACACAAGAATCGCTGCCAGCTGTTTTGCAGCACAGAAGTTGGACATGACTATCAAACTGGTTCTTGTCACCATGTGTGGCAGAGTGGACACGGAGGGGAGAAAGATCAGGGTGTATATGGTATGCTTTGACTATAGGCAATGGGATCAATGCAATGTCTTAACAATCTGAAATTCTAACAGTTAAACACATATTTTTATTGCCGCTTTCTTTTATACTACAGGCCTGGAAGTGTTAGTGGAAGCTATAACATTGAGGTTGGACATCATTTTGATTGCCCAGTAGTACCACTGGATCTAGATGTTAGTGGATCCAAAATGACTTGTAAACCCAGATGATACCAATAATGACTATTTTTGAGAAATATACATTATGACTGAATGAAGTCTCTTTCAGTATCCTGATCTGCCCTGATCAGGTAACGACAGGGAGGATCATACACCCCACAATGGAGAGGGAGCCACTATGTTGGAGGAAACCATATACTACTTAAGATCTTAAATAATGAGGAAATACAAACTCTTTCTGTAAATAAAAAACATTTCTGAAAAAGAGCTCTGCTAGGATATTAATAATAACCCCACTGACCCCAAAGATCAGTACACGACAAGGTTGATTTACTGAAGGCCTTGAGAATCTTCTATTTAATAAAGTAAAATAATAATTGCTTAAATTGTCCAAATTGCTTGACAAGCAAAATTACTGGTTATTTATTTTATCTGTGCATGACTGGATGTGAAAGATAAGCACAGCTTTATTAAATAAAGCTTCTAAACTCCTTTTAGTAAATCAACCCCACTGCCTCATTTCTCATATCACCCTTAGTCCCCACATCATGTCCTAATTGACCTACTTAATGATAAGAATATTATCAATCACACAGCACCAAATAACAAGCAAATCTAATGTACATGTGTCTTTCCAAGAACACATTTTAGGACTAATAAATATAAGATGCAATAATATGCTATTTCCTGTAAGATATTCCTAATTGTTGTGCTATTACCAACAGGAGTTGCCCCCATCGTTGTCCTCACTCACAAAACTGATGGGAATGTTCATAAGATGAAGAAGATGTTCGATAGACTGGGAGCAAACCAGATCTACAAGCTGGAAAATTACACAGAAGAAGATCATTCTAGAGATCGCGCAAAAGATGAGGAGATTCTAACATTCCTCTATGGTGCCATACAAGATGTAAAATTTCGAATGAAAGTGCGACTGGATCCCAAGCAGGAAAGAATTGAACGGAAACAATTCCTGCTAAAATATTTCCATGAACTAGACGTGGCTAGGAGGGAGGAGAGAAGAGATATTGCTACACAAGAGATACGTCGTCTTATGAAAGACTTGTAGTTTAGTTCATTATTTAGGAAGGGGGTGACATGGACATATTGCAAGTTGTTAGGTTGATAGTTGTGATTACCCACCAAACGGTTCATATTAACACAAAATTGTTTTATTTTTCCTTCTCTGAGTGTGATTAACCTTTCATTAGCAGCAATAAAACCAACATCAGATGTTTGAGTGTCTGAAAAAATGTTATACATTTTTTAAACCTGAAATAACATGTTTTTAGTAGTAAAAAAATTATGCGGTATCCTAAAAAAAAACTTGTGTTTGTCCCCCATAGATGATTTAAGAGAACATCCCCCTGACTAGTGTAATAAATGTAGTCTGATTATAATCTGATTACAATGATTTGTTTCACCTTTTTGTTTTCACTGAACCATCTCTCTGGTTTTATTTATTATTTTCTGTGTCTGTGCTTCTAACATAGATGTTACATTGCTAATAGATTTGCTTATTAGGCAAATTGTTGATTTTAGTCTTTTGATCCTCCTGAATACATATATGCAATTTTTTTCCAGTATACAGCAAAAGACAGAATTCATGAAACAGGTTTTTCTGGGTTCCTGAATTGTGTGATTCTACACTAATATTCAAGTCAATTAGTGCCATTAATTTCCAATAAATTATATGTATACAATGTTTATTTTATATCAGAATATCTAACTATACTATACAATATTTTTTTTAAAACAAATGTATGATACAAAAGTTACTCTGCAGAAATTTCTAGCTTTAAGGCCTCATACACACGGACGTTTCTAAAAAAATAAACAAAACGTCGGGCCCGACGTCGAGGAAAAAAAGTTGGCGTCTTTCGGCGTTATGCATTGGCGTTTTTGAGCGTTAGTGAGCGTCGGCGTCAATAGGCGTTTTTTTAAAAAAAATTATCCCTCTGCTATTTTTCAACCTAAAAACGTCGGCGTCAAAAAACGCCGGAAAACGCCGGTATAATAATAGGTGGCATATGGTGGCATATGTTGGCGTTTCTTGGCATATTGTGGCGTCGGCGTCAAAAAACGTCAAAATGTTACAGCCTCAGAACGCGATGGCCATGGGTTCTACTTTCTGCTCACTAACGCCGACGCCACCTACAGCTCAGAAACGCAGACATTTTTATGGGGCCATTGACTAACATGGAGAGCTGCAAAAAACGCCAGAAAACGCCGGCGTCAAAAAACGTCCGTGTGTATGAGGCCTAATTGTTAAATAGGTATATCCATTTCCAAATAATTCAGTATAAAAAAAAAGTGTGCCCTGCATTAGAGACACAAAGCAGAGCACTACCTGACACATTTTGGCATAAAATCAGTGCCAGGAAAAGGTAATCCAGTGCTCCGGGCAAAGATGTCAAACTGCTGCCCTCCTTCCTCCTGTGGTCAGTGGTGGAGAATGCTATCTCACATGAGCTATTCATTTCATCACTAAATAAAAAAAATATATACCTCATGCTAGATATTAATGCAGGATTGCTGCAACCAAATCCTGAATACTGGATCAAAGAATACTGTGGAAAAAAATAGTGCGCTATCCTTTTAAGTAAATACTCAAACATGTGCAAAATATTAAAATGTAAACGATACAACATTGCATACAAGTATGTCCCATAAATGCATGTGCACAATATTATTTCATAAATATACAAAATAAATAATCGTAAAATAAAAAAAGTCCATAATCATTAATTCATATTTATCCAAGTGCTCCAAAGGGTGCTCAGTGCTCCAAATTAATATAAGGTGCTCCAGTGCTTTTAAAAGCTCTCTTTCTAATTATATAAGTGTTGGCCTCCTACCAGATGGTGGAGAGCTCAAGTTATAGAGGTCAAAACAGCATTTGATATGTCTCCCAGATAGCCAATGCTCTCATCATCAGGTATCTCATCAGCCAAATGATAAAGTCAATAAGAAATGGCTGCAGTGTCCACCACTGCCTCAATATATGTCTGGTATGTACTCCACGTCCACACAGTGGTTAGCCAACGAATTAAACATAAAAAGAAAGAAGTGTTATAAATTTAAAAGAAATCGCCTCTAATTAAAAATTGCGCTTACATGTATACAAAAGTAAAATCGCAACAGCGTAAAATGCGTCTACGGGACCATCTGTCCAGTCCGTACGGAATGACGTCACGCACTAGCGCCTGAAGCATTTCCCCAAAACTGGCATCCTCTGGGATTGGATGCTGGTGCGAGACGTCAGAGTATAAATTTAAAAGCAGCGAGACACCGAAAGAGCTGAGAGCCACATGTGAACCCAAGGTATAATAGTCTCATTGGAAGTTAATATTCACAAAACATAAATGCAACTAGGGAGATTGCACAATAGGCATTCCCAAAAATACAAAAAAATATTAAAAATAATACTTGTAAAGAAAGACGCCCATATGCAAAGCTGGCATCAATATACAAATACGTTTCCAAATGGAGCATCAGTCCCACCAACTGGTTCCATATGTGAACAGCAATCCCCATATCTAAATACAGATGTACATATACAAAGACATAAACAATATGGGTTGATTTACTAAAGCTTGAAAGTGCAAAATTTGGTGCAGTTCCACACAGAAACCAATCAGCTTCAAGGTTTTATTGTCAAAGCTTGATAGAACAAGCTGAGGTTAGAAGCTGATTGGCTAGAATGCTGCACCTGTTTTTGCACTCTCCAGCTTTAGTAAATCAACCCCTATATATCTACGTTTCACCAAAAAATGACAATAACAAAAAATGATGATAAAAAAATGACAAAAATATGACACACGATGTAAAAATAAAAACGAATTACAAATAACAATAGTTTATGCTACATTTGGGAACTGGAGCACCTTATATTAATTTGGAGCACTGAGCACCTTTTGGAGCACCTGGATAAAGATGAATTGAATGATTATGGACTTTTTTTGATTTCTTTTTTGTTCTTCAATGTTTCTTTATTGAAAGTGAAATGCATAACAATATCAAATATGTCACAAATAATAACAATTGTGTATCACATATCAACATTTGGTATTAAGCATTATAAGGCTCCATGCACACTGGCATAAAAAAACATTGCTTCTGCAGGAGTTTTGTGTGCTGCCTGTAAAAGCAGCTCAATATTACTCTATGGGGTTGATTTACTAACTCTGGAGAGTGCAAAATCTGGTGCAGCTGTGCATGGTAGCCAATCAGCTTCTAACTTCAGCTTGTTTAATCCAAGCTTTGACAACAAATCCTGGAAGCTGATTGGTTTCTTTGCATAACTGCACCAGATTTTGCACTCTTCAGCTTTAGTAAACCAACCCCTATGTGTCCATGCATATTAGGAATGTTTACGGGCAGATTTTGAGATCAACGTTTAGAGGCAGTGAAAAAAAAAAAAAACTTTTGGTTTGCGTTCCTGATTAGAGCTTACTGGCAGAAAAAAATGTAAAACTCTCCTAAATTCGTCTAAACTTTGCATATATAATGCTCTATATGAATGTTTTTTACTCCCAAAAGAACAGATTTTTTTTTAAGCCCAGTGTGCATGGAGCCTAAAGAGTCTGCGAGAGGGACAGAAGGCTCAGACCTTGAAAAGAAGAAAATGAGGGAGGGAGAGAGAGATAAGGTAGATAAGGAGCTAGGATTAAGGGAATCGGTATGATAATTTGTTTGGATGATTACAAGAAGTATGCATGAGCATAGCTCCCAACTGTCTCTGATTTTGAGGGACTGTCCCTGATTTGGAACAATGTCCCTCTGTCCCTCTTTCCTCCTCATTTGTCCCTCATTTTGGTCTGATCTATAAAGCTCTATTTATCTATCAAAAAGTGTTTTAAAGGGCTAAACATTTCATCCAATTTCTAAATTGCTGCATTTGTAAATTACAAAGGCCAGTAGAAAAGGCCAGTATAAAGGAATAGTAGTAGTAAAAAAATGCACTTATGAGATTAACCAATCATTTTTGTACAATTCTCCTTTAACCACTTGCCGACCGCCGATCGGCATCTGACGGTGACAAAGTGGCACTGTAAGGCAAATCACCATCATACGACGGCGGCTGCCAGATTGCGCACAGTGAGCACGCACGCGCCGCCGGAGGCGCGCCCGCGCGCTCACTGTGTCCGGAGAGGGCCAGGGAGCGGGTGCGGAGGAGTCGATCTCCGCCGGCCACCCGCGATGCCCCCCCCAGAGTGAAAGAACGGAGGTCCGTGTAAGTAAAACCTCCGTTGTGTGAGAAGGGGAAGGGCTGTGATCCCAGCCTTCCTCTACATGGAAGCTGTGATCACTTCCCTTCTCCTGTTAGGGCAGTCCCCCCCACAGTTAGAACACGCCCAGGGAACACAGTTAACCCTTAGAGCGCCCCCTGCAGGTTAACCCCTTCACTGCCAATGGCATTTACACAGTAATCAGTGCATTTTTATAGCACTGATTGCTGTATAAATGCCAATGGTCCCAAAAAAGTGTCAAAATGGTCCGACATGTCCGCTGAAATATCACAGTACCGCTAAAAATCGCAGATCGCCGCCATTACTAGTAAAAAATAAAAAAAATAAAAACCCCAAAAATGAATTCTCATCATCCGTAAACGTGACCACTTTTGCGCAAACCAATCAATAAACGCCAATTGCGATTTTTTTTTTTATCACAAATATGAGGAAGAATATAAATCGGCCAAAACCGATGAAAAAAAATGTTTTTTTATATATTTTTTTTGGATTTGTATTTTAGCAAAAAGTAAGAAATTTGTTTTTTTTTTGCAAAATTGTCGCTCTTCTTTTGTTTATAGCGGTGATCAGAAATGACGCAGAGGGGATCAAATACCACCAAAAGAAAGCTCTATTTGTGGGAAAAAAAGGACGCAAATTTCGTTTGGGTACAACGTCGCACGACCGCTCAATTGTCAGTTAAATTGACGCAGTGCCGAATCGCAAAAAGGGCTCCGGTCCTAAAGTGTGAAATCCTTCCGGGGCTGAAGTGGTTAAGGAGGGTGTGGCAGGGGGTGTGTCCTATGCATACATACTTTTGCTAAACGGTGTTTCTCATTCCCATCTCAGAAAATTGTGAGGTATGCATGAGTGGTATTACAGATATTAGAGTTAGTAGACATTTTGTTACATATATAAGTGGAAAGAGGATACAAGTTGGAAGGATCATAGTTTAGATCTCTGGCCTAGTCATGACTACTGGCACACAGTATTGACTCGGTTAGGTGGTATGGTGTGAGTAAGTGGGTTATAGGTTTAGGGAACAGCTGGGATTTTGGAGCCAAGGGTTCCACTGTCGGGTAAATTTTATTTGCAGGAGGTGGTCTCTAGCAAAGACATATTAATAAGAAGAATGCACATTAAGAATTTGTATGAATGTGGCATAATCTGGTGGTGTCGGAAGCTTTCATTTATAGGCAATAGTTAAACGAGCTGCGATGAAAATGTGGGTGACTATCGGGTGGAATTCAGAATGCCAGGAGTTCGTGTCTAAGCTCAGTAGGGCAGGTTTTTGGTCAGGGGTTAGATGAAGTCCTGTGATGTTAGTAATTAGTGAGAATATCATGGACCAGAAGTTCTGCATGGTGGGACAGTACCACCAAATGTGAGACATGGTACCTAACTTGCCACATTGTCTCCAACATAGGGGGAAGTGGTAGGGTAGATCCTTGCCAGCATGGAGGGAGTTAATTGCCAGTTATGCAGGAGTTCCTGGGAGTACTCCCAGTGAGAGATGCAGCATGAATATTTTAGGGTAATAGATGATGTGGCTTGCCAATGTGTTGATGTGGTCGAGAAGTAGAATGTAGGTTCCCAGGTACGCAGTGTTGAAGGCTTATCTGTGACAGATGGCATAGTTAGTAAGGAATATAATGGTGAGAGTCCTCACCATTGGTACTATTTTTCTTAGAGTCTAAGAGATCCAAAAGTTTGTCTAGGAGTGGGGAGTCACCAACTTGAATATGTTGCAAAGCATGGCGAATTTGCAGATATTTGAAGAAGGTGGATCTCGCGATAGGGTAGGTATAGCATAGGTTCTGGAGGGATCTGAAAATTGTACCATCATAATGTTGAGAAATTGATAGAATGCCTGCAGAAGTCCAAAGCTGAAGGTTCAGATCTGGTATGAGATGTTCAGTGAGGTCAAGGGGATACTTTACAAAGTTGCACTGGAGAGACAATATGTAGGGTCTATCAGGGATGTTCAGACCTTGAGGGATGTGGTGATGGTATGTAGGAGATGTCGTTTAGGATGTGGATGGAGAATAGCAGCTCCTAGGTTGGATTTGAGGTCCGACTTGGAGGCCGTCTGTTCTATTTGTGTCCAAATGCAATGAGGAGAAATGTTCCAACATGTTTTGGATTGTGCTAGAATGGATGCCTTATAGTAAAGGGCTATATTCAGAGCTCCAAGGCTGGAGTACTTAGTGGGTTGGAGGAGAGTGCTGGACTTTATTTGAGGTTGTTTACCATACCATATTAGAGAATTAATAATAGATTGTATCTTCTTAAGGTGAGCAGAAAGGAAGGGAACCGGGAGGGTCCTGAACATGTAGAGAACACAAGGGAGTACAAACATTTTAGTGAGGGCTAATCGACCAGCCCAAGAGGGAGAGAAGGAATGCATGTTAGTATGTAGTTGAGTCAATTAGTGATGAGAGGTTCAAAATTATTTTGGAGAATTTTGTTACTGCTGCTGACAGTTGGATAACCAGGTATTGTAGGGAGAAAAGAGGGGCCCGTAAGAAAGGAGCAACGCGTGTGATTTGCGATTTGATGTGTGGGTCGAGTCCTATGGGTAGCATTTTACATTTTGAGTTGTTCAATTTATATAGGGAAAGTGAGCCGAAGTGATCTAGGAGATGACGTAAGTGAGATAATGATTGCAGAGGGTCAGTTAAAGAAAGGATCATGGCATTGGCATACAATCTGATTTTATTTTGTGTGTCACCTATAGATAGTCCTTTTATAGAGGGGTTGTATCAAATATGTTGGGCTAGAGGTTCTATTACCAGAGAGAAGATAATTGGAGATACTGGGCAGCCCTGATCAGTGCCATTAGTGATTTTGAATGAGGATGAGAGGAAGCCTGAGGACCACACTTTGGCACTGGGGCAGGAGTATGAGGGGGTGCTGATTAGTATTGAGCCTTACCCAGAAAAAAATGAGCTAGGGAGGTGTACATTGCAGGATGTACTGGCCAATTTGTCTGTATTCAATGGTGCAAAAATCAACTACCTACGATTTTAACTCATCTTACTTTTTCAGGTCCAAAGTGAACATGTCAGCACCTTCATAAAAATTCAATGTGGAAGAGCATAGAACCATAAACAAGTTTCTGTTTCTACAAGGGAAAGGTGCGAAGCAGATCCATGATGAAATGTCACAAACTTTGGGTAACAGTGGTCCTTCATATGCAACAGTTAAACGTTAGGTTGTCAATTTTAAAACTGGCCATTTTGGTGTTTAAAGTGAGAACCCCAGTGGAAGGCCTGTTTCTGTGCCTGCAAATGTTGAAGCCATCCATGACATGATCATAGAGGACCGCTGAATTTCAGCCAAAAGTATTGCTACATATCTGGGCATATCACGTGAGAGAGTTGGTGCCATTACCTGCTCTTTAGCTCCCTCATCACCTCCTCATATATTCGCCTACAGGACTTCTCTTGAGCCTCTCTCATCCTCTGGAATTCCCTACCCCAATCTGTCTGGCTGTCTCCAAATATATCCACTTTCAGGCAATCCCTGAAAACTTTTCTCTTCAGGGAAGCCTATCCTGCCTCCACCTAAAAACTGCACTTTTATTTTCTTCATCAGCTCATCCCCCACAGTTATTGCCTTTTCGTATCACTTGACCCTCCCTTCTAGATTGTAATCTCTAACTAGCAGGGCCCTCTGATTCCTTCTGTATTGAATTGTATTGCAATTGTACTGTCTGCCCTAATGTTGTAAAGCACTGCGCAAACTGTCGGCACTATATAAATTTTGTGTAATGATAATAATAATTATAATAATAATTATCCACAATGACTTGGAAATGAGAAAGCTTACAGCAAAGAGGATCCCAAAACTTTTGACAACCGAACAAAAGAGGAAAAGTGTGGAGACATTGGTGGCTGTTTTGGAACAAGAAATTATTTAGATTTCCTGGACAAACTGCTAACTGCTGATGAGACATGGATCCACTGTTATGATCTTGAGACAAAGGAACAGTTTAAGGAATGGAGACACAATAGTTCCTCCAGGCCAAAGAAGTTCTGTGTGCAAAGGTCTGTGCAGAAGCAAATGGCAGCAGTTTTTTGTGATAAGAAGGGAATTCTGCTGGTGGACTACCTCCAAAAGGGTTCAACCATTAATGCAACATTTTACTGTACTTTTTTGGATGAAGTTTCGGCAAAATATCAAGGAAAAATGTTGAGGAAAGCTCTCCAAAGGTGTCCTCTTGTTGCATGACAATGCCTTATCACACACTGTGGGTGAAACAATGTCAAAACTGACCTCCTTAGGTTTACAAGTGATGCCCCATCCACCCTATTCGCCCGACCTGGCTCCTTCTGACTATCATCTGTTCCCCAATCTCAAAAAACACCTAAAGGAATAACGATTTTGGAGTGTTACGGAGGCAACTAATGCTGCAAATGAGTGGTTACACCAGTAGTTGGAAGAATTTTATTTGCAGGGAATTAAGAAGCTGAAGGACAGATGTCACAAGTCCATTGCCTTCCTGGGGGGATATGTAGAATAGTGTGGCAGTTACAGCTTCCTAGCTCATTTTTTTCTGGGTAAGGCTCAATACTTATTATCACCCCCTTGTATATCGTAGTGATTGCGGAAAGAATTTGTCCTGCAAAGCCAAACCTCTGAAGAACTTCTATCATGTAAATCCATCATACTCTATCAAAGGCTTTTTCAGCATTGAGGCATATTAATAGAGAGGGAATGCAATGACGCTCTGCCCATTGAATAAGGTTGATAAATTGCCTGGTTCTGTCAGAGGTTTGGTGACCCAAGACAAATCCTACTTGATCTGGATATACCAGAAATGGGTATAGCAGTTGGCAAGAATTTTAGGGTATAATTTTGTATCGTGTTGAGGAGGGAAATGGGGCGAAAGTGGGCGGGAGTTTCTGAGGGTTTACCAGGCTTGGGTATGGTTACTAGGAAGGATTCAAGGAATTCCTTAGGACAGAAGCCAGTATTTATTATGTTGTTGAAGGAATCGGTTAAGTATGGAGTCAGGGTGTCTGCAAATTGTCTATAATATTCATTGATTAAACCGTCAGGTCCCGGGGATTTATGTAAAGGGAGGGTTTTAATTGTTTTGGTTACCTCTGCTATGGAGATCCGTGTTGATAAATCTTTGATCTGCTTAGGAGAGAGGGAGGGGAGATAGTAGAGACTAGATGTCGTCTGAATTAGGAGGAGGGGCAGAAGGTTTGTTGAAGGTTACACAAAGAGGAGTAAAATTGTCTGAATTGCTCCACAATCTCGGATGGGTTACAGAATTTACGGTTGTGGTCGTCCTTCAGAAAGATAATTTTGGAGGAGACTACTTTCCTTTTGTACTGTTTCGCTAGGAAGGCTCCAGGCCTATTGTTTGCTGAGTAGAAGGAAAGGTGTGGCCTTTTAATGTAGTAATCAGATGAGTGTTTAAGAAGGTCACTAAGTTGGCTGCATAGGTCTCTAAGTTCAGTGAGTAGAGGAGTCAATATTTAGTTTATTACAGGCCTCTAAGTTTTGGATTTGGGAGGTGAAATACTGTATGTGATAAAGTTTGTAATTTGGCATTTCTCATGGGCTCCAATTTTAATTATGAATTCTCTGATGAAGGCCTTATGGGTATTCCATAAGAATTTGGGATCTGAAACTGAGCCGCTGCTAGTTTGGTAGAAGGAATTTATAGCAGAATTGATCTGTTCCTGGTATGGGACTCGAGAAATTAGGGAGGCATTAAGTCTCCACAGTGGTGGAGAGTGTATGTGGGTAGGACCAAGTTATTGGTTACATGAATGCGCACTGCGGAGATATATTGTAAAGTATATTTGTCTACCAGGAATAGGTCCATTCTGGATTACACTTTATGAACAGATGAGTAAAACGTTTAATCTCTCTCATTTCCGTGAAGGCATCTCCATGCATCAAAAAGGTCTTCTTGTAATAGGAGGGATGAGAACATGGATGAGGGTTTGTGGGCTTTGTTGGTGGAGTCCACCTGGGGATCAGGAACCTCAGAGGATAAGTTATCGCAGAGGATAATGGGGTTGGATTTATATGGTTTGATTTTGGCACTGAGAGATTTATAGAAATGTTTCCGATGGGTGTGAGATGCATATATATTAATTTAGTGTAAGGGTGTGATTGTCTATGGCTTCTACTAGAATAAGATAGCGACCATTGTGGTCTGCAATTTTAGTGTGTAATTGAAAGGAGACAGTGTCGCGGATAGCTATCATGACCCCCTTACTTTAGATTTGGAGTGAAGGCGAAGTAGGATAGGGGAAATTTTAGATGTTGGCATTTGGGAGCTTTGGAGGACACAAAATGTGTTTCTTGCACACATATGATGTCTCTTTTGGAGATTGGCATGGTGTGGGAGGGAAGTGTGCGGGTGATCAGAGATGCATTCATGAGTCCAAGAGAGATTCCACCTGTAATAACAATGTGAACACTGTACATTTTTAAAGTAGCAAAAAAACTGATATTTCAATATATGTTGAGAGTAAAGAACGTACCATTCATAGTTTACTTGGGAGAGAGAGGGAAGAGGGAGGGGTGGGAGTAAAAGAAAAGAAAGATGAGAAGAACAGTGTGCATGGCACACAATTACTTCGGGGAGGAGAATAACAATGGCAAAGGGAGAAACATCCCATAAATAGTAACAAATAATCAACATGGGATAGCTCGGCACAGGGGAACAAACAAATTTACATACTAAGGCCACAGTGGGTCAGGTGGATCTTAAGGCATGGTCAGTTCAGGTATTGTTTGCAGACGGCCAGGATTCAGGAATGCGAGGTGGCGGTGTATTGTTAGAGGCATCACATCCTGTTGGGGGGTCAAAGTCTAGTTTTGAAGTTGTTTCAGACCTTGTTTTAGATGTAGGATCATGACAGATTTACCTTGAAAGGTAACAGGGATTTTAGTAGGGAAGCCCCACCTGTAGGGAATCTTGTGGCAGGAGAGATATCAGTTATTTAACCCCTTGCCGACCGCCGATCGGCAATTGACGGCGGCAAGGTGGCTCGTGAGCGCAAATCGCCGTCATATGACGGCGGCCGCGCTCACGAGCCTAGTGAGCGCGCGCACGCCGCCGGTGGCGCGCCTGCACGCTCACTGTGTTCGGGGAGGGCCAGGGAGCGGGTGCGGCGGCTTCGATTGCCGCCGGCTACCCGCGATGGCCCCCCCGAGCGGAGGAACGGAGGTCCGTGTATGTAAACACGGACCTCCGATTTTTGTGAAGGGGGAAGGGCTGTGATCACAGCCTTCCTGTATACGAAGGCTGTGACCACTTCCCTTCCCCAGCCAGGGCAGTCCCCCCACAGTTAGAACACGCCCAGGGAACATAGTTAACCCTTAGAGCGCCCCCTGCAGGTTAACCCCTTCACTGCCAATGGCATTTACACAGTAATCAGTGCATTTTTATAGCACTGATCGCTGTATAAATGCCAATGGTCCCAAAAAAGTGTCAAAATGGTCCGACATGTCCGCTGAAATATCGCAGTACCGCTAAAAATCGCAGATCGCCGCCATTACTAG